>JAAVUK010000115.1:0-31082 GCA_014899095.1 Fusarium buxicola | reverse complement strand
TCGAGGTCTTGGCGGCGGCAGTGTACTAAATGGACGAAAAAAAATTCCTGTCAGCGACGACGCGATCCATTGGCCCGGCTGGGCAGCATCGCGGGGGTGATTGGTGATTCCAATTGAGTTCGGGGCAGACGTGATGGAGGACTCATGACGCCCGCGAGGCCGGCACGGAGGGAGGGGGGTTGCTGTTTACCAGAGCGGTGGCATAGGTGCCATCAACGCCGAAGACGGAAATCGGGGGCTTGACTTCGCTGGAGGCGGCGGCGGCAAAGGATCGGACGGGGGCGGCTCGGAGGGCGAGGGCTCGCTGGGGAGCGGCAGCCCGGACGGAGCGGAGGACTTGTCGCGAGAACATGGCGGCTGGTGGGAGAGGCAGGAGGGGATGAATTGGGCGAAGGGAGTGATGAAGTTCGGCTGTGGTCGTCAAGCTGATAACCTGGAGGTTGTTGCTCTCGGCAATTTTCGGGCGTTGGATGCCTGGGGCGGATGTAAGGCATCCACTTCTTCAGATTACATAACCCGACAGCCCTTGGCTTCCGTGTGGAACAGACAACATGGATGAACAGGATGAACATGCAAGAGCTTCAATTAATGAATCGAAACAAGAGACGCGACTGCGCTGGTCTTGCTTGAAGATTATAAATCAACCTGCGTTGCTCGAGGGGATCTTCTCATTGCATGGAGAACAAGTCATCCGAACTCCTGCCCCTTGTCCCCAAACTCATCGTCATGGTCATACAATTAAACGACTTCCTATTCTCTAGTCCTCCCTGAACGCCCAAAACTCCTCAATGCTAAGCTTCAAACACAGACAATCTCGCTGCCGAGCTTCTCCTAGTCGCTCTTGAGCATGCTGTCGACCAGATCCCCTAGAGGGCCCCAGTAGTCCCGTCCACTCGCCAGGCCGTGCTCGTCAACGAAGAGCACATACTGCTTGAAGCTCGTGTTGAGGTGTGGCTCGAGGCCGAGCTCACGGATGACGGGGTAGTGGTGGCAGTAGATGTGCGCGTAGACACGGTACATGCGCTTGAAGATCTGGCGGACCAGCGCCGGGAAGGACTTGGGGAATGGAACGCCTGAGCAAGGTTGTTAGCCGACATTTTCTACAAGATATGGACAGTACCTACCGATCTTGCTAGGCAAGACTTGTTCGTTGTCAATGTTGGACTGCACCCAAGTCATGAGCTGTTCGATGTATGCTGGAGCTGGCATCTTGGTTGGGCGCTTGTAGTTCTCGTTATCCTGCCAGAGGTACTCGAATCTAGGCTCTGTCAGCTTCAGCTGTGTCTTAGTCTGCTTCTCAGGGCAATCCTACTCGTCGGTGGCTTTCATCTCAGGGCATGACTGCGGTGAGCAAAATTCGGTGATGGCTCCATAGAGAAGGTTGATCTGGTTGTAGAAATCCACCACTGGCGATCGCTTGTTAGCCAGGGATCTCGCTGTAGGGTCGATTCTCGTATAGCTCACTGTTGACAGCCAACCACTCGTTCTCATCCTCGCCCTCTGGGAGCTTGACAACCTTGCGAAGGCTGCCACCACCCAGCGTGACTTCGGCATACTGTCGCAGCTGGTAACTAGCCGAACCGCTCTTGCCTGCGCGCGGGCGAAACTGGTTCCTCGTCCGCTGGTTGCTATCAATCACAGGTTCCGGGTCAGCAAGCGTCACTTCGGCCACGAGCGGTAGGGGTTCTGCCGAGAGGGAGACGGGGATGATGGTCGTCTCCATCTGATGCATCGTCGAGAGGGACTTGGGGCTCAGGTATCGGAACATGGCGGCGGTTTGCGGTGAAGCTTGGGGGTCCATGATTGTTCGTGGGGAACTAACACGGTGGCTAAGAACGCTTGAGGCATCACGAACGGCGATGTCGAGGTCTCGAGGAGATGCGATGCTGCATTCCAGCGGTTAGCGGGGCAATCGATGGGCATTTGAGAGGAGGCAAACAAGGCGGGTTGATGAGACAGAAGTCTGCTGATCTTATTCCGTACGTCTCGGCGCTTGGAGAATGCGTGATGTTATCGAATATCACTGCTAGGCTTGTGTTTCGCGTGGTGTTGGATGCAAAATGTATGGCTGAAAGCCTGTAAGGGTAGGTAGGTAGTGATGGCGTACCTGGGTAAGGTAGCAAGCAGGTAGGCAAGTTTAGGACCTGTAGGTACTGTAGGCCGTTGTTTACCCCATATCTTGATTGGTGTGGTTGCTACGGAGCTTTGGTTATCTGCGCCCCACTACGGAGTATACCTATGATACCATGATAGGTACCTTCTTCCTCTTCCTTTCCTGCATTACATGGTGGGAATCTGAGATAGTACGGTCTTATGGACGATTCAGGCTCGCCTGAGCCGCTGCCGTTAATACATGCTTACGAGCGCAACCCGATTGTCCCAGAAGAAAGAGGGCATCTCGGCTGCTTCGTAGCTCCCTCTGTCATGTCCACCGAAAGGCACAGTTGAGAATGTGGTTGAAGGCCTCGTGGAAGCTCGCAGCTCTATTAGCTCAACTCCATCTTGCCTGAGCCACTCATACTCGAGTCTGATCACCAAAAGAATTGGCTAAATGATATTGTCGGCTCTTGCCTATCACCATCTGCCTCGGTGGCCTCTTCCCCGTCCCCTTCCGCGCCCTCGACCACCTCCTCGCCCTCTGCCATGGCCTGAACCTCTGCCTCCACCAAATGTGCGTCTCTCTGGTTCAGGAGGGCCCTGTGTCTTTCTTTCCTGCCTCTCCTCCTCGCTTGCATTCCATAGATTAGGGATTCCAATGAGCTCGCAGAAAGCCACAGTTTGTGGATTTGTGTACTCGTCAGGCTGCTCGTTGACGATTTCTGGAGTTCCAAAGACATATGGGGGTGCAGTAACCTCGAAGTTGTCTGGCACGTCTAGTTTTCTAGGCCTGACCATGTTATCCTCTACCCATTGCCTCTCCATTTCGATGAGAGGCAAGTAATGCTCCTCGCCCAAATCAGGTGGCGTCTGGGCGGTTCGATCACCAACAACGAGAGAACTGTGGAAGACGCGGTTGATTGCAAGCCATTCCGGATCATATTGTAGTCGATAACGAGGCGACTCCTGAGCTGGAGGATGTTCTGAGCTCGTCTCAGGCTTGAAAGGCTGAATCTCACAGAGCTGAAGGAAGTGCCGCCCAGGTAGGCATTTGTCCAAAGCAAGAAATCGAACCTCTTTGTTTGTGATGCCAGGAGGTACTGGCTGGCCTGGCGTCTTCTTGGGCTGCGGGCGAGCGAACGATGCAGGCAGCTGTGCTCTCAAGTCATCTGATACCGCATTTGACTCTCCTACTACCTCCTCACTCTCTTTGGCCTTCGGCTTTGCTTCCTCCGCATCGTCGTCGTCCATGTCCAAGTCAATCTCGTCCGGATTTGCTTCTGTAGCTAGAAGAGCCTCTGCAGGAACATCGCCTTTATTTGACTCTGCCGGAGGCTTCTCCTCGTCACGATAGGTCTTGAGCGCTCCGAACTTGACGTGCAGATGAGCGGAGAACCAGTAGGGCGGCCGTAAGCGATTCATGACATACTCCGCGGCCACACTACCAAGCGTACCATCTCTGGACTCTTGTTTGAAATCCTGTTTCTTCTTAAACAGCCACTCGTGGTCTCCGTGCTTCTCGATAGCGCGAGGCCAGTCGTGGCTGAGACCAACATCTACCTGCGTTCGCACCTGTAGCAGCTTGCGCACATCAAACTCTCGTACGTGATACCAAGACTTGACATCGTCTTGGTTAAAGGGAAGTCTCTCGTGGTGCGGCTTACGATAATCGAAGCCCTTCCATATGCCAGACAGCCCGGCAATGCGCAGCGGGCCTAGTCGTAGAACGTTGGCGGCGCCAAGATAGTAAATATTGGGCGCAACCCAACCGCCATAGTAGAGTTCCCAAAGATGTGAACTGGCCTCGTGGTTGCCAGCAATGAAGATGGTGAGATAGGGTGCCTTGCGCTCCCCTGAGTAATATTGAGGAAAGTCTCCAAGGTGGCGATACTTGACAGGGCAAGACATGACGCTCAAATCTGCTGCATTTCGAACAGACTATAGTAGTTGGTTAGCACAGCCCGGAAGCAATGTTGGGGCCGATTTATGAGGGGCTGGGCTACCTGAAAGTCACCGCCGATGATGAGAACGTCGACGCCGTCCCAAGCACGATGCTTGCAAGACTCTTCCACAGAAGCGTAGATGGCATCGAGCGTGCCATGGCCCTATCAATTAGTCAACAACAAAGCTGGCATCGATTTTTTCTGGAGGACACTCACGCAGCCTTCGACAGCAACACGGACGCCCTGCGTCTCAAATGTATTGGTGGCCATGCTGTGATTTCGATGTGGGTTGCAGATGGCAAGTTGAGGCAGAGTGGGCGCCCAGGAAAGAAGCTTCCATTTACGACAAAACCGCCGTCAGCGGTAACACCAGGCGCAGCGTTGAATTTTCCGATATGTATGAAATTTGGCATGCTTGGGTATGTGGAAGGGACAAGCTATCAGTAAGGCATTCAAGATGGAGTCATGTGAAGAGAGCACATCGGTTGTATTTTTAGATTTAATAGGAATTTGAATTGATGATTCTATACGATAGGTACGTATGGTACAAGGTCATCTCACGAAACACCACAAGACGGGAAATATTCGAACCAAAAACGATTCACGTCAAAGAAAATGTTGCCCTTCAGAAAAAGCGAAAGCTCAATGCGTCAACTGAGTCACGCAGAGTGAGAGGGATACTTCAATCTTCCATCTCTAATAGACGTTCGACCCACGGAGGAGCAGAAGAGAAGAACGCATATGCTGAAATGGTGGTGTCGAGTCACGTCTTTGTCGCCCTGATGGTTGAGCAGGTCATCCAGGAACAACATGAAAAGATACTAGACAATGTTCCAGCTTGACGTGAGCTGGTTGCCTCAAAATGTGAGTTCGTTATCATTATTCATGATAGTGACGAGACTGCCCTGGGAATATCGCAGATCTCGTCTGATAGATAGTAGCAAATCAACTGTATCCTTACCGCCCCAACTCCGATAACTCCGTATATCGTATATCGCAGGTGCTTGATTGACAACCCAAGTTATACGTGTGCAAGACATAAAGACCAGGCCGGAGCACGTCCAGTCGGTCAAGCCCAGCATGAAAATCAATACTGGCATCTCATTTCATGCTCATATTCGCCCTAGCCGAAATTAGTATCAATGCATCCAGCTGGAGCAGTGCACGGCTGGGCTGCATACTGGTCCAGGCCCAGGTAATCTGCTGCGGCCAACAGCTCAAGGCAGAGCTCGACCGGGATATCCATGTCGGGGACATCCTCGCTGTTGCGATAACGATACCAGTAGTGAAAATACTCGACAACCTTGTCCAGGACCATGGCGCTGTGATTCGACCACCGATCAGCGTCTTGCTCTTCATGTTCGATATGCAACCAGCAGAGGCTGAGCGCAGACAAGGCCGGGTGCGTTTGTGGTCAGGTCAAGTGTAGTGAGTAATCAGCCAGCCCAACTGAGAGAAGTCTCAGCTGTTCTGTCAGGAACGAGTCGTGAAGTTTTGTCATCAACCCACAGAGCAAGCCGTGGCCACGGCTGAGGCCGCCTGGCAGACTTGGAGACCGGGGTGTAGGTGTAGAGCAGGTAACTGAACGTGGCAGCACGTTGATGGTGTCGACCTACCTCATCTCCTGAAAGACACAGCGAGCTTCCTTGGCCTCGGCAAACTGGCTCCTCAGGTCAAGCATGCCTTTGATGATCGGGCTGACCATGGCAGCGTCACGAAGGACGACGAACTCGAAACCATCGCCAGAGACGAGGGTGATGTACTTGCTGGGTGCTGGAACATCCATCTCTCACAGTTGTCTTTGGCTTTGGGATAACGAGTGTGCTTGAAAACTTGCGTGGTGGGCTGTTGTGATGTGGAAGAGAGGAGAAAAGAAAGAAAGAAACCCCTTGCAGAAGGATTTGTGAGAGAAGTGCATTGGCGGGAACGCGTCTTGGCAAATCACCGGCGCGACCAGCACGCACAGAGAATTTTCTCGTGCGTATGAGTACGTGCACGGGCCATGCCTCCATCATTCTGACATGCTTTTAACATGCTTTTACGGAGCACCTCCACCCTGCTTCAGCTTCTCCAGTGATAGACTCCAGGAAGCGTTGCCCCGTCAACATGTTTACTCGGGTAACTTGGGCGCAACAAGAGCCACACTTGAGACTTGAACTCGCATAGTCCTTCCGTTCGCTCGACTCAGCCGAGTAGTCCAAACTTGCAGCAGACATCGTATCTCCAACTCGAGCATTTCAAGATCCTCCCATTGTCTTCCTTCTTCCTCGTCCTCGTCCTCGTCCTCGCCCTTGAGCCAAGACTACCGCACTCGTATCTTGTTACATCTCCATCTTGCGTTTATCTCATCGGCCGATCCCGTCCTTTCCCACCCCGCATCACTGCAACGACGACGACCCAGCCGACGTTTTGATTGTATTCTCCCCGAACGCTTGCGTCCCTCATCAACCGGCCCGATTTTGTCAATCCCCAATATAAGGGGCCTGGCATTCTTTGACGAGATTGGCGCCTGAGACAACAGCTCGCTACCTAGGTATCTTTCTGAGAGACAGCCTTGCGCTCAAGCATGGCATCATCCTACCAGTATCGCAACTCATACTACGATACCCTTGAACAGCCCCAACGTCAACAGCGCACCCGCTCTAGCGAGGGCACCGTTAGCACTACTATGAGCTCGTCGACGGGCCGCGAGTCGGCTGCGACTCATGTCACAGAGGCGCCTACCTACTCCAAGAAGATTGTGGTTGTCGGCGATGGTGGCTGCGGCAAGACTTGCCTCCTCATCAGTTACAGCCAAGGATATTTCCCAGAGGTAAGCAGCCTGTTCGATGCCCTCTTCTACCATACAGCAATACTAACCATCAACGCCTCAGAAATACGTGCCGACTGTCTTTGAAAACTACATCACCTATCCCATCCATCCGCCCACCGGTAAGACTGTGGAGCTTGCATTGTGGGATACCGCCGGCCAAGAAGAATATGACCGTCTCCGACCGCTCTCATACCCCGAGACCGACCTCATCTTCGTATGCTTCGCTATCGACTGCCCCAACTCTATAGACAATGTTCTCGATAAGGTAAGACCCTCGCCCTTTCTCCTCAACTCGAGCCTCTGCTAATCATTCCCCAACAGTGGTACCCCGAGGTCCTGCACTTTTGCCCATACACTCCTCTTGTTCTCGTCGGCCTCAAGTCAGATCTTCGCTACAAGAAGGCATGCATCGACATGCTCAAGACCCAAGGGCTCACGCCTGTCACTACCGAACAGGGTATGGCTGTTGCGAAGAAGATGAGCGCGCAGTACATGGAGTGCAGTAGCAAGGAGATGCGCGGTGTCGACGAAATCTTTGAGCAGGCTATTAACACTGTCGTTGCCAATGACCGGAAAACCATCGAGGCTTCAGCAGCGGCTTCGGGTTCTGCCAAAGAGGGGAGGTCATCAATCCCTGGGGTGGGGCCTGTTAAGAGGAAGAAGAGAAAGTGTCAATTTCTCTAAGGCGCCCACAGCCGGAGATGATTGTTTCGAATCCAGGAGCTTTCCCACTCATCATTGTCTTTCTGCCCTTTGCTCCTTATTCTCCAGGGGAGAGAAGGACAAGAGGCATAGAAAACAAGACAACAAGGTGGGCCAGCATTAAAAGAGTTGTAATGACCATCGCATGAACATTGTTTTCTATAACGATTTCACTTTACGTTATTTCTTTTCACTTTATCGCTGTTTTAACACTGACAGGGAGTCCCGGCAGGGAACAGGCCGCCGAGATGAGCTCGCAGGGGTTGATGGGAAGCGCTCCCTTGATCACATGGGAGGGATATCTCGGCGGCATAGGGATCATAGTAGGGATCGGGAGGTATGGCATGGCATGGGAGGAAGCGCGCGCATTGTCTTTTGGAGTGACTTAGATGATTAGGGAGGGTGGACAATCGCAGGCTATCTGTTTGTACGGTCACCATCTGGGCAGAGCTTTCTCGTGGCTAGGTGCTTCCACTTGTTGATGGATGGTGTCTTTTTCTTGTTTGTAGCATGGTTTGTTGAGTCAATAGGGTTGTTGGTATAGGGGATTGAAACACTTTTAAAAGCATCTCAGGTCCCTCGCTCGTCTGGTGACAACAGCTTGCTTGGCTGATATGAAATTTCGAAAGCACGAGAAGGAAGGGATGGCTGCGTTGCCGTCGGCCAGTGCAGAGCAAGCAATATACTCTCGATATCTTCATTGGGTATATCCTGGAGAGTCCGAGATCAAAAGTGGCACAACAAATCCTTCCAGGTCATGAAATGAAGGGGCTTCCTCCAGTCCGCCCCAGACCCCGCTCGCCCGTGTTATACATCCGTCTTCTTTATGTACAAGTGTCCCAACTCTTTGAAACTTTTTTCTGACCATGCACCCAAAATCGACCATCATGAGTGGAGCATCATACACTTTGAGCCAACGCCGACCGATAACCCGTTAATATTACACGCAATTGCGACTTGGAGATGATTGCACCCCCAGAATTAGAGTAGAGTAGAGTTTAGTTGTTCTTGACAACACCGACTTTAGCGGCGCGCAGCACCCGGCCGTTGAGCTTGAAGCCCTTCTGTTGGACGAAGAAAACGGTGTTGTTCTCCTTATCGGGCTGGGGGGACATGAAGGTGGCCTCCTGCTCGTTGGGGTTGAACTTGTCACCCTCTGGGTTCATGCGCTCGAGGCCGTGCTTCTTGAGGGTGGTCATGAGGATGTCCTCGGTCATCTTGAGACCATCGTAAAGGTTGGCGAGATCCTGGAGGTGCTCAGGGCGGTCCTCGGCGTTGAGCTTCTCCTGGGGGACCATGGTCAGGGCGCGGTCCAGGTTGTCAACGCTATCGACGAGATCCTTGGCGAACTTCTGGATGGCAAAGTCGCGGGCGGTTTTAACCTCGCGCTGAGTTCGCTCTTGGAGGTTTCGGAAGTCGGCGACGGTGCGGAGGCACTTGTCCTAAAGGCTAGTCAGTATGTCTGGGGAGTTTGTGATGCTTGCAAATAGGTACGGACCTTCCAGTCTCGGGCCTCGGTCTCCTTGGCCTCGAGGGCCTTCTTGAGCTCCGTAAGGGCGTCACTCTCGCCATTGGCACCCTTCTCCTCAGTCTTGGCCTCCTCGGCAGGCTTAGCATCTGAATCCTTCGCATCGCTATACCATCTTGACACCGCGGGCTGGGCGGCTCTGAAGGTGAATGCGGGCGCTGACTGGAATTGCGACTGAATAAAGGGCCGGGGGGCGGCTCGGGGAGCAGTGCGCAGGGCGCGGGAGGAAGCAGTAACGGCCTGTCGGAACATGGTGGAGGATGTGAGGCGATGAAGATGAGGAGAGGTAGAGAGGGAGTATATGGGAGGGAGATTGAATTAGGAGAGGCTGGTGCACTTAAATGGTAGCTGTATTATCAGGAAGTTTGCATCTCCGAGTTAGGACTGAAATTTTAAGCCGTCGGCATGATCGAAGGGTTGCGCCGGCTGCGGTTCTGGGGAAGCTTCCAGCAAGGTACGTAGCGGCGGATCAACGAAAGCCCGCCAAAGCTCTTATCGGCGGTCTTGAACCAATCACTGCCCGCAAAAAGTGATTTGGCCCCGCCTTTCTACTGGTCTACGTCGTACTCTGGCAACCTGGAGCGAAGGCTACCTTAGCTACCTACCTTATTGCTTCAGTCTGCCTCATCCAACGAAACGAACTCCATCTCGACGATTACCATTCCACCTTCATCAACCTCACCAGCGCCACAACGTCTCCTGACCGCCCTCGCCTCGCATAAACCACCTTCCACCGACACGCGCAAATACTTCTTTCACAATGGCGGCGGCCGAATCGGCGAGGGTTCAGGAAGCACAGAAGCTCGCCAAGTCAGACCCTCGGAAGGCTGAGGCCATCTACAAGGAGATCGTTTCCAAGGCACCCAGCGCGACTTCCGATGCGGCCACTCGCGAGTACGAGACTGCCTTGATCAGCCTAGGCGAGCTGTACCGAGACGAGAAGTGCGCACTGCTCTCTTCGACCGACTCTGTTGTGCCCCGCTAACGACTGCCACAGGAAGACTCAGGAGCTGGTGGACCTAGTGAAAGAGAGTCGATTAGTATTCTCTTCCTTTGCAAAGGCCAAGTCGGCAAAATTGGGTATGTTTTGATCTCGCGCCAGCAGCTTCCATCTCCGCCAGCTAACATGGTGACGTAGTTCGCCAACTGCTCGACCTCTTCAAGGAAATTCCCAACAGCACCGATACCGAGATCGCCGTCACCAAGGACTGCATAGAATGGGCTACCGCGGAGCGTCGCGCTTTCCAGCGCCAGGATCTCGAGGTCCGCCTCGTTGCCCTTCAGATGGCTAAGCAATCTTACTATGAATCCCTCGGCCTCATCAACAGTCTTCTTCGCGAGCTCAAGCGCCTCGACGACAAGCTCCGCCTCGTCGAAGTCCAACTCCTCGAGTCGAGAGTCTACCACGCCCTTGGCAATATTCCCAAGTCCCGTGCCGCTTTGACAAGTGCACGCACGAGCGCCGCCAGTGTTTATACCCCTCCGATGCTACAAGCCAACCTCGATATGCAGAGTGGCATGCTCCATGCCGAGGACAAGGACTTCAACACCGCTTTCTCTTACTTCATCGAGGCGCTCGATGGCTACCACTCTCAGGACGAGAGCTCCAAGGCCCAGGCCGCCCTGCAATACATGCTCCTTTGCAAGATCATGCTGAACCTCGCCGACGATGTCAACAACCTCATGACCTCGAAGCAAGCCCTCAAGTACGCCGGCAAGAACCTCGAGGCGATGAAGGCCATTGCCCGCGCACACTCAAATCGGTCACTGGAGGAGTACGAGCGCGCCCTCTCTTCCTACCGCTACGAGCTCGGCAGCGACGCCTTTATCCGTAACCACCTCCGTCGCCTCTACGATGCTATGCTCGAGCAGAACCTTATCAAGGTCATCGAGCCCTTCTCGCGCGTCGAGATCGACCACATCGCCAAGATGGTCGGCCTCGACACGCAGCAGGTTGAGCGGAAACTATCTCAGATGATCCTCGACAAGGTCATCATCGGTGTTCTCGACCAGGGCGCCGGCTGCCTCATCATCTTTGACGAGACGCAACGAGATGAGTCGTACGACGCGGCCCTGTCGACGATCGAGAAGTTGAGCAATGTGGTGGATGTATTGTACACAAACCAGGCGTCCATGCTTGAATAGATGAGAGGCAACTTGGTGCGGCGGGAGCGCGTCGCATATTGTATGTAATACGTCACACAGTAGATTAGGCGTTTCAAGAGGGAACAGAATCTTCTATGCTGAGCATTTCATCGCTGTCTCTTTCTCCATGTGATTGTACTGCTATGTCTGAGTTTCATAACCTAAATAATGCGCCAATGGGCGAGCTGCAAGGGGTGTGTGTATGTGTGTGTGTGTGTGTGTGCGTGTGTGTATGTGTGCAATTCCTCAACGATACAAATTGGTATCTCCAAACAAAACTCGTCGAACGCCTCATGTATGCTAACTATACCATACTTCGTAATGTAATGCGAATCATGAGCGGCCTCAAAAACGTCAGAGGTCGCTCAGTGAAACATAACTCGCGCAGGTCTATCGACGACACCTCGACCTCGCCTCTCCTCCCCAAGAATCAGGGCAAACAGCCTCTTGGCTAGCGCGGCCTCATCCCAGCCGCCAACCTCAGCCTTGAACGCGTCGACGCAGTCCAGGTGCCAGCGCTCCAGCGTCATGGCCTCGCCCTGACTTTTGACTGTCTTACCAAGGTACTTATCTGAGCGACGCTCGTAGTTGAGATGGTAAGGCCCCTGTCGCCTCAGCTGAAGCAGCTCGTCCAGGAGGAGCCAGTGCAGTCGAGTCCAGGTAGTTTGAGATAGCGGCTCGGGTCGAGATGACTTTGCAAGGGATGAAGCATCGGACATCAAGACATCAGAAGCAATGTTGTTCTCCTTATTGGCAGTCTGCCGGGGCGGTTGACCTGGACGTGGTCGCTGGGGCGCAGTGCCAGACTGGGATGCTGCCGAAGAATTGGACAGTCGACGCTGTTGTCGAGCCTTGGCTTGCTCCACGGGAGACAGGACACTGCTGGTAAACTCGACCACACGGCCCGGAGTGTGCGGCTTCAGCGGAGAGCGCAGACTTGACTTACTTGGTGAGGCGTTTTTAGGCGGCAGCGGCCTGAGAAGCGGCCGAGAAGGCTCAGGGGAATCCTCACCGGCATTGGAAGTCTGTTGCTGCCATCTCTGGATATCTGCGTGAGACAACTGCATCCGTGGCGGAGTAGGCGCGCCAGAAGCGGGTGCACCAGACTGAGTCGAAGCTTTGAAGAAGGATTGGCTGGACTGCTTGCGTCGCGGAGTAAAGTCCATCTTCTGTGGCACCGAAGGAATATCGGACTGCTCTGGCTCTGGCTCCTGTTCTTGAGTTTCCTCCTCCTGCTCCTTCGAGGCCACCCGTGGCGGCCCTTCATGCTCCTCTTGTCTAGACACGGACTCGGTGGCGCGGACGGGAGAAAAAAGGTCGGTCCTCCGTTCCTTTTGAGGGCGGAACTCCTCTTGTGGTACTTCACGCTCTTGTCGTCTTGACACCGGCTCGGTACGGCGGACAGGAGAGAAGAGGTCGGTCCTTGGCTCTGTCTGGGGCCGGAATTCCTTTTGCGGTACTTGTGGGAACATGGAGCTTGTTGGCAGCACAGGCTCTGGTTCCACAGGTTCTGGCTCGGTAGGTCGTGCTCCAAAGACTGACATGTTCTTGACGGGCAAAAACTTTTCGGCCAGCATACCCGGAATGGCCGCTGGAGAGGAGAAGAAGCTGGAGAGATCGAACCGACTAGCTTTAACTGCAGACTCGGAAGCCTTGTCCTGTCGCTGAGAGTTCTCCTTCTGAGCGAGGAGCGAGTATTCCTCTGTCTGGGATGGCACTGGTGCAGCATGCTCTGTGGCATCTGCATCGGGTGCCTGTTCCTCTTCATGATGGATTCTCCTTTGAGCCACGACGTCTGCATCGCGCTGTGTTCCCCTGTCAGTTTGTCTCGTCCAAGGACTAGGTAACGCGCTCCGCCTGTGAACAGGAGATGCTGTCTTCCTCTTTTCAGGTTGCTGGCGAGTTGAGCCAGGCGTCGACCGCTGCGCTTCAAACTCCCATATATCCATCTCGTCACCAGCCTGTTCAGACTCTTCGACTACCTCGTCCGTTGTTCCATCCAGCTGCCCATGGGGAATGGACGCGCTCCTCACGCTCCCGGCTGATGGTCGTGCAAAGGCCTCAAGTGGGACATCTCCGCGAAGATTGGCGCTGATGGGGCCTTCATTCGCCACCCAGCTCATCTCATCTTCGCTCCGAGGCTGAAAATGCATAGAACTCGCAGTCGAGTCCCGAGATGATGCCCGATCTCGCTGTGGTGAAGGATCACCGCTACTTCTCTCAAGTGCTTCCATAAAGCTGGCTTGGCCCGTGTGCCTGGTGTCTGAGCCAAAGGGATCCTCATACGCCTCGTTGACAGGAGGAATTTGGGTGACTCCAGGAAAAGCTAGCGATCTCCCAGGACTAGTACTCATCCGCCGATTCAATCGTCCTGGGCTGGTGCTCGCCCGTCGATTTGATTGCGCCTCCCTGGGCCCTAGCTCTCTGCTGACAGAGCTCCTGAAGGGGCTTCGTAGCTGATGTTCACGTGCCTCAGGCGACGGGGGATCTGATGTCACGCTTTGCAAAGCCCGGCCTGCTCGCACGATTGGGGATAATGTAGGCCGCGACACCCTTTCTAATGCTGCTGCTTCTGGCACCAGGTAATGCGGCTCCTGGAGCGGAGATGTCATCTGGTTGAGTGGCGTTACCTCAGGCTGACGAGCTTCGTTGTCCAAGGTTAAGCCAGTTTGCTGGGGCTCGACGATATCAGGTGGCTCTTCATCCCCATCTGGTACATCCTCAGCAGGCTCGTCCATAACAGTCTCGGCCAAAGCAGGTTCCTCAATAACTTCATCCACACCTTCATCCAAGACCTCCTCCACAATTTCTGGTACAGCCTGAGCTGGTCTCCGCGAGGCAACCTCAGGCAATGGAACCATTGAAAATGAATCCGGAGACGAGGCAGACCTAGTAGAGTCTTGTGACAATTGTATCGACTTTTCGGGGCTGTTGTTTTCAACTTCGATTTGTGGAGGTGTATCGTCAGGAGTAGGAAGGCGTCCTGCATCAGATCGAGAAGCAGCACTCGCATTAGAAGCTGTTGCCGGACCGTTCTGTTCTTCTTGTTCCTCTTGCTCTCCTTGCTCTTCTTCAGGCTCAGGAGGCTGCTCATCCTCCATCTCCACGTCTTCGTTTTCTAATGATTCGTTGCCGACAACCACTTGAGGCCGTCGTGGACTAGCAGCCTCAAGCACAGTGTGGGGAATTTCAGAGAAAGAGTCATCATATAAGTTAGACTCTTCATGGTCGAGGTATGCCGATAGTCTTCGCGGTTCGGGAATAACAGAAGATTCATGCTCTTCAGGGGTATCCAGCGCGGCATCGGCATTTTCTTGCGCATTAAATTCCAATACCTGGCGTCGCAGGGGAGAAGCGCCCGGTCTCCGAGGGCTTCGAAGCCATCTTGGGGACAGGTTGCGATTCGGTGAAAAGGTTAAAGGTGGACGAATGCTAGATTGCCGAAACTCCTCTTGGGGTTGAGGCAGGATAGGGGCAGATAGCTCAAGAGCTTCGGGTTCAGGGGCTTCTGTGGTGCCCTGATTCATGTCGGGCTTGTTACGCTCTTGTAATGATTGCCGTAAAGATTCCAGAGTATTGTTGATGATCATGCTGGTTTCTTCGCCAATATCGTTCTCTGTTATCTCCTGAACAGAGCTACGCAAGTTTGCCTGTAGCGAAGGAAGCGAGTCCATGAAAATCATGCTAAAGTCTTCGCCCGCCGCAACAGTGTCGTTATCTGTGGGCAGAACTTCACTCTGGGGCTCGTCTGCAGAGGAGATATCACTGCCAGCCGGCGCAAGGTATCCGTAGTCTCCAAATTCTGAAGTTTCCAGCTCCGCTCCTTGACCTGGGCTTGAAGGTGCAGGCTCAGCTTGCGCTGTCCGACTCGTAGGCCTTGGGGTTGGTTCATCGTCCAAAGTTGCCATCCAGATATCTGAGTCAGGTTCCGATTGCGATCGAGCCGCAGCATAATGCGAACGTTGATTCGCTTGCGACTGAAGTCCCTCGGCTTCTGATGGCGTAATTATCAGGGTCACGTCATTGTCGGCTGGAGAGTCGTCGGCGCGAAGAGGGGGGAGCTCGGCAGCCTCATTAGCCACTTCCAACACTTCTTCGGGTGCAAGCGCCTGGCGTCGTCGTCCTCTTGTAGTAGAAGTAACTCCTCGATTCGACTCAGCCCCCGGTTCGCTGGATGGCTCAATGGCGCGATTCTTTGGCGGCCGGCCCCTTCTTTTTGTTCCAGGTGTAGGCTGAGCATTGGGTTCTGTCGATTTGTCCGCAGTCTCCGTGGTTTCCGTCGTTCGCGCTCGACGTGGCGTCCTCTTGATAGGTGTTCCAGACTTTCTTTTCGTCCCTGCACCAGGCAGCGGTGTTCCGTTTGTTTTTCGCGGTCGACCTCTCTTCTTGGGAGTCGCGTTAGGATCAGCGGCCTGCTCTTCGATAGCCTTCTTCAGAGGCACAGTCGTGGTTGTTGCCATCTCTCTCCGTCGCGATATAGGTACTAAAGGGCTTGAAGTTTGGAATAATTTTCGTCGCGCGCTTCCCGGGCCCGCCGTCGCGCTTGGCTCTTCCGTCTCGACCGTGACCAGCAGTTTCTGAGGCGCTTGACCGTCGCCGACCTCGAGCTCGAACATTTGTTTCCTAGGCGAGGGACCTAGAGACGAGAATCGGTCCGACCGCTGGCTGCTGCGCGCAACGCGGCGTGTCGACGAGGGCAGCATCACGGTCTGGTCAATGGTGTCGTTCAGCGGATCAGGCGACGACATGATATCCGCGCTGGGCGTGGCCATGTTGGCAACCGAGTGCCAGCGGACGTTGAAGGATGCGGAATCGAACCCGGACTTTCTGCGCCGTGGCATTGACAAATAGTGCTAGAATTGTTCAAACCATTCACGGAATGCGCACCATGGGCGGAAGTGCTAACCCGCGGTGTGTGTGTTGCAAGGATGATGCGCGTGGCGGTGGGTTTGTTTACTTAGACCTGGATGGGGCCTAGTGCCCAGGCTCTGTCCCGCAACTTTTATTTCTCCTTGGCCCCGAGGACGCATTCCGAGTTTTGGACGTCAAAGTGTGCCTCCGTAACTCTCACGACATTGCCCTTGTTAGGTATAGTGCGACACGGTAAGATCTGATAGGTGCCGACGTCCCCTTCTCCACGTCACATGCTGTCAGCCAACGAGGGCGGGGCGAACGGTGACTTCATTTTCAGATGCGGAACATTGGCCGATTCTAGGAAAGGTTACTCGGTATCATGTCCCGACCTCGGTAGTTTTAGGGGAGAGCTTCGAGTCAAGCACGCCCGCCTGGCCCGAGATAAACGCATGAAAATCAGCTTGTTTAAATCGGGCACGGCCCCGCGAAACCGTTCCTTTCCCCAGGTTTTATAGACTACATACCTACTGCGCTTCCCAACTTCCCCTGTCTTCTTGTTTGCTTGTCATTCAAGCTCAAGCCTACCTTAAGCCTCCTGTCGCATCGCTCCATCGCTGCTCGCTTAAGCATAACCGACGTGCGCATCATATCATGTCTGACAACGCGGAGAAGGAGACCACTCCCCAGGTCCAGGTCGACGCGCCTGTTGAGAAGGTTGAGATTACACCTGCAAAGGTCGAGGTTACGGCGGTGGCGCCCATTCCCCAGAACGACAATGTCGCTCACGCGCTTGCCGGCGCTGGAGGAGGTCTTTTGTCCATGATCCTAACGTAAGGCTACATCAGCTACCTACCCGTGTTTAGTTGCGATCGCGCTGACGGAAGCAAGATACCCACTCATCACTCTGTCCACGCGCGCCCAGGTCGAGTCTAAGAAGGCTGAGAGCAAGTTCAGCGAGGCCGTTGGCAACATCATCGCCCGTGAGGGTATCTCGGGCCTCTACTCCGGAATTAACTCGGCCCTCTTCGGCATCAGCATCACCAACTTCGTCTACTACTACTGGTACGAATGGACCCGTGCTTTCTTCGAGAAGGCCGCAGTCAAGGCAGGTCGCGCCGGCTCAAAGCTCACCACCGTCGAGACCATGATCGCTGGCGCAATCGCAGGATCGGCCACCGTCATTATCACCAACCCCATCTGGGTCGTCAATACCCGAGTTACCACTCGCCAGCAGGAGAAGAAGAAGGGCGACGTCGAGGCCGGTGAGAGCACCAAGCCTGCCAAGGCCCCCAGCACCATTGGCACTCTGCTGCTGCTTCTCAAGAACGAAGGCCCTCAGGCCCTCTTTGCCGGTGTCATTCCGGCTCTTGTCCTCGTCATCAACCCCATCCTTCAGTACACTCTCTTCGAGCAGTTGAAGAACACGGTTGAGAAGCGCCGCAAGGTGACCCCCACTATCGCCTTCTTCCTGGGCGCCCTGGGCAAGCTGTTTGCCACCGCCATTACTTACCCTTACATCACCGTCAAGAGTCAGATGCACGTCCAGAGCGAGGGCAAGAAGGAGGGCTCCTTCGCTGCTCTCGCTCGCATTGTGAAGGAGAGGGGCTACTCAGGTCTCTACAGAGGTAAGCATTGATCTCGATCCTTAAGTTGAACCATGCGCTAACTGTGAGGAACAGGTATTGGCCCCAAGGTTACCCAGAGTGTGCTCACTGCCGCTCTTCTCTTCGCCTTCAAGGACGTCCTATATGAGCAGACTGTCCGGCTTCGCATGGCCCAAGCAGCTCGACGACGCGTCGCTGCTTAAGCCCTTCATAGTCCAGGCGACCCAGTATTGAAGCCATCCAATCAACTTTGATACCGAGTCTCGACACTCAAATGCATTGACGGTGAGAATGCATTCAGACCAAACTGATTTCTGACACGATGAAAACGGCGTTGCGTGTTTTGTCCCTTGGTTCTTAGTCTGGTCATATATTCTGGGCGAGAGTCAAACTCTGCAATAGGGATGGATGGATGGATGGAAGAGGAGGTAACTCTCATTTAGATACCCAGATGAATGTATAGCTGTACCTATCAATACATCTTGGAATTTGCCTCTTTTATCCTTGATCCCATTGAGCACCCTCGATAGCCTACACAGGAGTTATCCGGGGTACGACCCACCAGTCATGATAACATTTATCTGGTGTTGGCACCTCGGCCTTGATCTTCAAGTCGCCAGAATCCTGCTTTCTCTTCAGAGCCTTTTGAACCGCTAGAATCGCAATGCCCGTTGCGATGCAAGCCTTGAGAGCGTTCTTCTTGGATATTACCCACCGATCGTGAGAACCAACGGAGAACGCCTCTACAGGAGGGAGTTTGCTGAGGACCTCGAGGCCCTGCTTGGCACCCTTGAGGGCCCTTTCTGCGTATTCGAGAATCTCTGGTGTTGATACTCCAGGCTGCGTAGTTCCCTGCGTAAACTCATCAAAGCCAGGGAGCGTTGGAAGACCAATCGCCGCAAACGGTCGCATACGGAGGTCATAGCGAAGCTCGTTGTTGCTATAGGGCCTTGGAGGTACCTTGACGAGCTTCAGCCGAGTAAGAACTGTGTAGAGGCAGGATAACGCATCCGACAATTCCCATGTCACAGCAGCGTCAAGCAGCATGAGTCGAATGAAGGCCAGGGATCGCTCAAGCTGCCGATCAACGGCGGGATCTGGAGAGCGAGAGGGTGCACGCGACTCCTCCACTCTCCGGATGATAAAGGACTTGATCCTCTCCGTATGCTGGACCCTCCACTTGGCAAGGTAGTTGAGATACCAGTACATCCCAGCCAGTTCGTCTGGTTGGTACACTTCTAACTCAAAGCCTAACTGCACAATCCATTCCATCTGGCGCATCTTGTAGAGGTATGTCCATGATGAAAGAGGAAGAGAGTACGTTTCCATTGGGATGCCATCCATGCCTGGCGGTTGCCTCACAGGCCGCTCTTTCAGCTTGACCTGGATGATCTGGTCGATCTCCTCTGCATCAACTTGAAGGTTTTCCCAGTCCCGGATGATGTGGCAGAGTGTGCGTCTTACACGGCATCGATTCTGGCAAAATGTCCGCAAAACATCCAAGAATGGCTGGGCTGCCCTTTGTCGAAAGAGTTCCATCTGCTGAGCCACGATGAACCGTGGGTCTTGAGGAAACTCAATTTCATCGTTGTTGCGATCAAGCTGAGGGCTTGCTGGCATAGACACAATCGAAAAGTCGTCATCCATGATCTGACGGATGCTCATCGAGCCTAGAACCTCCATTTCATTAAAGAGGAAGGTCTGTAGCAGAGTCCGCACATAGACAAGGGGTTGAGGTTTCTTTGCTTGATAGGCAGATACAAAGTTCTATTCCCCGTCAGCATTGGTCCCCTGAAAAGGGGCCTTGTTCTTACCTGCAGGCACTGAGAATCCGTGTAATCAAGCACGTCGATCAACTCGGAACCGTCCTTGAACAGCCTTGACAAATGACCAAAAGCATCGTCAAACTCCAGCTGTACAATTGGTCTTGGGGGCATGGTACTGGCAAGCTTGCGTTGCAGCTTGGCACTGAAAGCCTCATCAACGGGCCGTCCTAATGAATGAGATGATTTGATGTCCGGAATAATCTCAAGAGCCTCCAACCACGACTTTCTCGCGACAACAGGTTCCCCCATGTGCTGTGGGCAATCGGTTGCGTCCAAGAACAACGACCTCAATTGTAGTCTCCGGTCAAGTGCCTCTCGAATCTCACCGCTAACCTCCTCGCCCAGATTGCTTAGCAGGCTCCTGGCTTCTTGGATAGTGCGTTGGATGGCATGTGGTTGTATTTCGGCAAGCAGACTCCGGTTGTACGTGTTTGTGACAAAATCCTCCTCCTTCATAGTCTTGATCAGCGAAGTCCGGGCTTGGACTAAAAATAGTGGCTCATGCTCACCTCATAGTAGTGTTCAGATCTGATCCTTTCATTAACGTAGCCACAAGCTTTCAGTAGCCCAAGGCAGTACGCCCTTAGTATTTCGAGCATGTTGGACCGGCTGGAAGAACCGTCCGGGGCATTTCGGACAAAACGGGCTTCTTCGACGCTCTTTGGTGCCGGCATTAGGAGCGCCTCAACATAAACACTCGTGAACAGAGTCTGAGATAGAGGATATCCTAGGTGCCATGCCATCTGACAAGTTAGTTGTTACAAGTACTAACCATCGATCGAACACTCACCTCATGGCAAAGAAGCTGATCTATGACTCCGAGCACCTCTTCTGGGAGCAGCGGTCGACTGACGTCGTACAGTTCGTCAAGCTCATCCGTTGACTTGACACAACCACTGTCCATCTTAGGATCCATGATCTAGACCTATCAGCCTCATGTCTAGTGGAATAAATCACAGTATTCTTACCTCAAGAGCCGCCACGGACTCGAAAAGCGTAAAGAACCCATCCTTCACAAGATCGCCAGGTGCGAGAGCTGCAGAGTCAATCGCGGGGTCATGAACAGGCAGAAGGCAGCAATAACAACATACTCTTGACAGCTTCTGCGAATTTGTCTGTAATATCAATGGCAAGAATGCCCTCGCTCTTTATGTCAGGCGGTGGCGGAGGCGGAGGCTCAAATTCTTGGCCCAACGATAATCTCGCGATATCTGCACCGTCAAGTCAGACTTTGGCGACATGGCCACACAATCTTGGGTACCCACCGTCCGGGATCCCGATACCGAAGTCGGCCATGTCGACGAATCGATGCGACAACTTTCTGCATCAAAATGTCTAAGTGTAGTGCGCCAGTTGCGTGTGAGGGCGGTAGCGTGGGATAGATTAGAGGATGAAGTTGTGACAAGGGAGATGATGATGGTTGAGCTGCTTCAGCGCTCCACTGCTCTGCTCTGCTCTGCTCTGCTCTGCTCTGCTCTGCTCTGCTCTGCTCTGCTCTTTTCGGAAATATATCACCAGATTCTGTGTCAAATCGTCATTCAGAACCAGGCAGCATGAGGCTTCGAAATAGTGATTGCAGCATGTGTCATCAAAATCATGGTTAAGTTTATCGTCGCCAAAGCGAATTGTTGATGTAGATATACGATTTTGTGGAGAGCCTTGTTACTTCGGCGGTAGCCGGGTGGCAGAAAGTTGCGTCCCGCCATCACCACGGTGCAGCAATTCGTTGATTTACATACAACACAGCACTTCATTGTTCACCATCATTTCTTGCTTGTCAATTGCAGTTGTCGTTTTGGTTGATTGATACATTGCAACAATCGTTATGATACAGTAGCACTGGCGCATGCAACAGGTTACTCCCCGTGAGCAAGTTGCTCGTTCTGTCTCGTTGAGCCGAGCAACCCTTCGGGCGCCACGCTCCCATTATCCACGCGCAATCATCTCCAGGTTGGTCTGCTTAAGAAGCGTTCTCGGCAGCAATAGCGGCGTTGGCGGCGGCCAGGTTCTTGGGCTCGCCCTGCTTGCCGTTCTGTTGAGGTAATTACCTGTCAGTTTCTCGACGTTGCTCAAGTTCCGTATCGCCGGGATCGCCTTACCTGCCACTTGGCGAATCGCAGGTCCATCTCGCCTCGTCGCTCGGCAACGATTCTCTTGTCCTCCTTCAAGCTTCGGCGGACGACGCGGGCGGCGACGGCCAGGTAGCGGTTGTAGCTATCGGAAAGGGACTGTTAGCTCTTGGGCTCGGACACGGTCGCTCGGGTGAGAAATGGTCAGGAAATGGCCAATGGTCGAATCGGCAGGGCGATAAATCAATTGACGTACGTAAGGCCAGCGGCTTTCCACGCAGCAGTCATTTTGGCGGTGTTGAAGGGTTGGTTAGGAGGGATTGGTTTTGGTAGTTGGTGATGGCTGAATCTTTGCTCCGAATTACCGAATAACGGCAGAGCGAGGGTTTGTAGCCTTAGGCACCTACCTGCCTAGCTACCACGGCCTAGGTAGCCGTGGAACAGCCGGAACAGGATGGTCAGCTGCTCACGTGACTCCACTCCCGCAATGATCTGCTTCTCCGTGAGAGCTCATCAACAAGCCAAGGCGATTCATCAAAAACAATGGATACAATTATTATCAGCTCCTTAGTCACGGTCGATCTGGGTTTCATTAAGCTTAAATAAGTGGTATCTTTGTTTCGACATAAAGATGTTTGTGCATCTTCACCGATCTTGGCGTCCAATAAGCCGTGAGACACACCATCAAAAGCCAATGATGGCGGCATCAACTTGCCAGGGGCCTGCAAGACGGCGGCCGCCCGACTGGCTTGGGTCAGCAACTCGAATCCTTGCTTTATCTTGTAGAATCCTATTCTGTGAATGCCTTCTTAGGAAAGGCTGTGCTTGGACTCGTTCAGACTTTTGTCTTCAACTGGACATATTTCGACGTTGATGGTAGCAACATTGACATACATGCCATCCGACGCTCAATAGTCTCATGCAAGTGTTCAGTCAAAGCTCTACACACCCCTTGCTGACAACCAAAGCCTCCATCTAGAACTACGCCCATCTTCCATTTGTTATAGGCTACATTCTTGCCTCAGCTGGACTTTCAAAACTGGTATTAACAACGGACACGGCCAACGCCAGTCCCGAACAACTGTCGGAGCATTATGTTCATCTTGCAGAAGGCGATATTGCCGACGGCATCCGATACTTCTATTGCCACAGTTTTGCTGTTGCGCTGCTTTTCATAGGAGTCGTCTCCTGCTGCCACGGGCATCGCAAACCAACAACGCTGCGCTGGAGCAAGACAACTCGACTGGCCAACTGGCTTGCTATCTATATCATCCTGTTCTTCCTACCGATGGCCAGGAGTCTTAACTCTCTGAACCTCATCTCTAACACGCTCGGACTGTCTGTCTGGGTACTGCTGGTAGAGTTATTGGCAAGTCGTGCCGTAACGACCCCTTTATTGGCGAGAGGAAGGGTTGCTCGGTGCGCTACTCTTGTAAGTGCAGCAAGAAGAACCTTGAAAATGCGGACGTTGATGAAAAGCAGGGGATGCCTGTTGCGGAGGTGCTTGAGCTGGGCCCCAGGGAGAAGACTGCGGTTGCCGACGTTCAAGAATGAGCTGGGCCGTGGGGGACGGAAGTTGACATGATAATGATTCATTTGAATAACTCTAGACCGATCTCAGACTGTATCTATTCCCAAAACCGAACTCCCTTCCCACCATTCTAATCAACATGAACATAAGAATACCTGGGTATCGATCTCACCTTATCCCCGACCATTGACTCCCTTAGGGGCCACCTGAAGCACCACCAATGATCATGATGGTCTGATGCATCCTCCTCCTGTCAACCTCCTTCTTCATCATCGACACACAGCTCGCCACCGCCAGAACCTCCATCTGACCCGCCTCACCCTTTCGATCCGCCCACTCCCGTAGATCCAGCATAAGCCGTCCACCATTACCGGCCGAGCTCTTCTTCGAGCCCTCAGTTCGTAGCCCACCACTGCGCACAAACTGTCCGATCTTGCGTCGTCGCTCCTCCTGTTTCCCCCCCGCGAGGGCCACATTGGTGACATGGTCGAGAACGAGCAGGCAGTCGACCTCCTCGCCAACGGAGGCTTGTGCGGCGCGGCGTTCGGCGCGGCTGCAATAACGCCATTCAAGGGTGCCGAGATGGGTGCGCATGATAACGCTGCGGGTTATAACGCCCTTGCATTTTAGCTCAAACTCTTCGGCATAAGCTGAGGCGTCGTCCTGAGCTGTGCCGCCGCCGAGAAGATGGATCTTGGGGGGCTTGCCGGGGCCGAAGCGGTATGTTGTCGTACAGAGCGGCGCCTGGGCCGGGTCGTCTACCCGGGCTAAGAAGCAGGAGCCCGACTTTCGAGCTGGTCGGATGGACACATACTCGGCCTGGTCACGGTTGCCCGTTGGCGCGACGTTGAAGATGTAGATTGGGTCTGGACGTGGATCCAGGGGCAGGGCGAGGAGGGGGAAGCCAGGGGCCTGAATTTGAAGCTGCTTCGTTGGGTAGAAGCCGGAGGGATCGGCAGCGGCGGCGGCGGCTGATGATGATGAAGCTGGGGAATCTTTGTTTATGGCGGTGTACTTGGGAAGAGAATTTATGGAGGAAGATGTTGATGAGAGTCGGGAAAGCTCAATGGCCTCCGTGGTCTCGTAGCCCGGAGGCAGAGTGGAGTGTCCGGAAGAGCGCCGGCGGAGGTTGGAGGCCGGAGCCGGAGCCGAGACAGTCTCGATAGTTGAAGTCATTGTGTAAAATTTCTAATCAAGAAGAGTGACTACTTTGACGTAGGATTCGATTGCGTTGGTGTAGATGTTTGAAGTGATTGTAGTAGAGATGGTGTAAGTTGCTGATGAGCTTGTACTATTCTTGATGTTTTTCAACTTCTTTTCCAACTCCACGCGGTCGTCAAGTCATTATATAAGTATCCATAATCACCTCTACCGTATCCCTCGCACAACCCCAATTGCCACTCCCAACTCCCAACCCGAAGGATACGATGGGCGATTTCTATCATCACAGCCCAGGGCATAATCGTCGGGCGTTCTCCAGCCCTGTGCCTTGACCAGGCTTCACTTCACTGTGATTGGTTCATCTAGACGATCTGCACTCCACCTGTGATCGGGAGCGTGGAATACGACAAAATGCGAGATGCAATCAGCGGGACCGTGCTGAGGCGGAGCCAGCATGTCGGGGGCGCTAGGGCGGATGGGGCGGATGGGGGTGTTGATGATGAGTGCTGGTGTGCCTGATGGAACGCCCGACCACTATGAGAATCATGTCAACATCGTCACGATCAAGACTGAAATTCGTGGGGACGGTGGAAGACCGTTGAAGGAATACGTTCCGCGGGTTTGCAAGACGTCTAAATTGAATTCAAAGATAATCATCTCAATCTCAAACCCACTACGGAGTAGGTTACCGTTATCCAAAGCGCCACGCTTAAAGCCCAGGCCATTCAACAGTCTGTTATCATTAGTCTCTTGTGGTTCCTCCTCGGTACCTTCATCACCAGTCTCTCGTGGGGATGCCCCCCTGCTAGATCACCTGAACCTACCAAAGAACGTGATATCACGGTCCAATTGCTCCTCCGCCCACATCGGCCACTGGTTGTAGACCTGGTGCTCACAGTCAATGTGGTTATTGAGGTACTTGAGCCATCGCCCAAAGCCAGGGTCAATGTCGCACTGGGTCTCTCGTTCAGGAGTGTACTTGTCCGACGCGTTCTTCTCCTGCCCGGTGATGGGGGTCATGATCTCGTTGAGTGCGACCCAGTGTGAGTGAAGTAGCATCATGACCTGGTTGTCTGGGTTGATGAGTGCCTGGAACGTGTCGTGCGGAAGCAGCATCCACCAGCCATACTGTCTTGTGTACGCTTTATATGCTGCAGCCAAACGTCAGATGTTTGTACATCACATCATAGGATAACAAGAACCCACCATCCCAGGAGTTGATGCTAAGGTTCTCGACAATGTTAACGAGATGCTGATGATACTCGAGCTCCACCTGCTCGGTGCATAATGGCTTCAAGTTCATGATAGCCTCCATGGCGGAATCCGCCCAGCCCTTTTGGATGAGTGGCAGACCCTCCATGAGGGGTTCCAGAAGAGCATGTTGATCCTGCTCCATCATGTTCTCGAATATAGGCTTGATGCCACGAAACATCATCTGCATCCCCACGATCATAATGCCCCGGATGAAGGTCAGGTATTCGGCAAGCCCATCCTCTAGACTCACCGATTGAAATGTCAGGGCGAAGCAGGCGGCAACCATGGCATTTGCTTCCTCGTGTCCGACAGAAGTCTGTGCCGTCTCTGAGAGGCGCTTCTTGATTGATTTGATGGCCTTGATGCGGTGGTTCATGGCTGATGGGATGATGCTGGGGTCGGTCCGAATGAGCTGGGAAGCTGAAAATCCCAAGATGGCATGCATGAGAAATTCATGCTGCAGCGGTCAGTAATTCGGGAGCAGTAATTGTATTACCGTCATGATACATACGTTATGTGCGATGCACGGAATATCGTGCGTCCAGATCTCCTCTTGTTTCAAGGGATGGTGCGGATAACATTGTGTTAGAAAGTGTTGGAAGAAGCGCATATCCTGCAGGCTGAAAAGAGGGATCTGGTGATGCGGCTGTCAGACTCGTCAGTGGCAGCCCATGATGATAGAGTGTAGCCCATGATATTTCTACCTGATGTGTAATCTGGGGCAGAGCTGGATACTCGCACTTGAGGCCTGTTTTGGTGCAATGGCCACACGCGGGGCGCGTCTCCTGGCACTAGTTGGGCATTAGAGGTTACTGGTATAGCAAGCAAAAGCCACCTGGACAAATACCTTGATGCGTCTCCTCTTGCAGTTGTAGCATCCTCGTCGGCTCTTTGTGTGGCCTCTCCGTTCAAGCCTCTGCTTCTGGGCTGAGGTCTGGGCTGGGGCTCGGCCGACGAGCTCTGTGCTTGTGTTGGATGTAGAGCTTGGCGGGGTTGCCTTGCCCGAGGAATCTGAGGGTTGCTGTCCCTGGGCGCTCTCGCCAAAGCTGATATCCTCAGCTTGGAGAAAGGCGCCATAGTCAAAGTCGGTCTGGTCGGTGAATGACAGCATTCCTGGTGAGAACTGTTGTGTCATGTCCATTGTGAATGCAGCTTAATGGGTGCTTGAAGACCAGCAGGTAGCAGGGAGCTAAGGTATGGTTCAAGTCGCAGCTCTGACAAGCTGCTGCACGTGGGAGTTTCGTAGTCGTGGTCTAGACTTGTGCTCTTGACTCCCCCTGATCAGACTTGAAGAAGTGAAGTTGGAGAAGCTGCGACAGATTGCAGACGAACACCCACAAAGAGGTCTCCGACAGCTCGCCCACTGCCGAGACAGTCAAGACGGCACTATGGGCGAATCAGGATATCGCGTCGTCACGTGTGGGTACTTGGTTTGGACGATCCCAGGCATGCAAGAGGTGGCTTTCAGCCCTGCCACAAGCTACGTACTGTACTGCAATTGGTCTTCCTTGGTAGGTGGTGGTGGCAGTGTCCTGTCTAGACCTATCAAGCCGGGCGGGTTCGCGGGTCATCAATCCGCCGCGTCTCGCAGCATCATTCCTGTTGCGAGAAAGCTCCATCCTGACGTCGAGCAAGGTCTGTAGGCTAACCTTAACCCGACGATGGGTTTCGGTCCACGAGAGTGAGCTGAGTAGGCCATGATGGTCCAAAGGTGACGGTAATTTATGTTCTGCGCAGCTCCAAGTGGGGATCGTGTCCATCCATGCTGGGCCGTTTTTCGGGACGTTGGTCGGCTTTATGCTGCGAGCCCGTTGATGAACTTTTAAATTTGACCTCCTGTTTCTGGCGTCTGAGTTTGATCTGCCGTTGAAGTACGGATACGTAGTCCTGTCTGAAACGGCCCATCTCTTAACTGATGCCACTTTTAGCCAACGTCCTTGTGGCTGGCTCCCGTACGTTCGACGGCGAAACGAACAAGCGCGCGCCTGAGATCGTCCAAGTCAGCCTTCACCGGCGCTTCGGTTTCCAAAGTCGGGCGCTTCATCCCGGGGACGATCATGTTTGTTAGCCCACCCGAACTTTGAAGCCATGGCGGTTCATCAGACACGAGCTGTCCTGCTGAGTCGACTCCAATGACTATCTCCTGACTGTGAATGTAATTCCCAGGCTGTTCAATCTGCTGCTCTGCAGCAATTTTTAAACTACCTAGTACGTACTAGACCAGTGCGTACTAGACATCTGAAGATGAGAAACCGTTGGACAATGCGCCGGGCTGGTCTCTTAATCAGAACGGCGAAGGGTTGGGGCCGATAAAGCGGATGGCACAAATGGTCAAGTAGCTCT
Source organism: Fusarium buxicola (assembly GCA_014899095.1). NCBI lineage: Eukaryota > Fungi > Ascomycota > Sordariomycetes > Hypocreales > Nectriaceae > Fusarium > Fusarium buxicola. Next base: position 3,213 of record JAAVUK010000115.1, on the reverse strand, counting down.
GCTCATTCCCAAGTCTATGCGCGTGCCGCTTTGTCACACCAGTTGTCAGTGATCATGTCAACCTTCCAGCTAACCGTCACAACCTGCTTACCCTGTACGCTCATGATTGTGGACGACGGTTTCTAACATGACAAGATAGCGCAAGCCTAGGGCCTGATGTCCTGTCCGTGGCATCGGTCTAGTCCTTTGTGACCAGAGAGCACTTTATGATGTTCTGAGATAGGTCGGCCCCCTCTGAACTCCTTGTTGGATGGCATCGTGCTGTATCTTATAATCATCACGGCTGCTGGTGATGAAGAAGCAGGCATATGTAGCACTGAATCGTTGGGGCGAACAGAGATATGCCACTGGCCGTGACCACGACACAAAGTGCAAAGTTAGCATGTACAACGAGCATGGCAAGCATACCCGCCAACCTGCCACAACAAGAAGGTCCGGTTATCCAGCATCATCCATCATCGAGGTAATCACACTCAACGGTAACTGCGTATCCAAGGTGGAGAGGCCAGGTTCGCGACAGCCCCATATGGGAGCTGACATATTGGTATCGAAGCCTGGGTTGTCTCCAGTCAATCAAGTCAATCGCCCGAGCATGAATCCTGCCTGACGAGAGCGCCAGGGCTCCTGGGCTGCAAATCCGGTCTTACCGGTCACTCGAGCGACTGGGCGATGTGCGTGCTCCCCCACAAGTACGGTAGCCAGGATACGAGTCAACAGATGGCCCTGAATCAACGGAGCCAGGTGGTCAAAACCTCACAGGAGTGCAAGTTGCTGGCACGGCACATCGTTGTTCAAGCACGAGAACCACTATCGGATGAGTCTTGATTGCACCACGTCAGCTCGCTCCAGCCACATGTCAATTAGTCCATGTACCAAGTTGGTTACCGACAAAAAAAAAAGCCTCGGGGTGGACAAAGCCTGCTGGTGCCCGTTCGAACCAATGTTATTGGGGACAGTTGCAAGAATGCAACCTTATTCATGCAAGTAACTTGGACAGAGGCCAATACAACGAGCATTATGCAGATCTGTGCCAGAGATAGGACCCGGCAATCGCTTTGTTCTAACTTTGTTGTCGATGGCAGTGGGGATGAAAGTTCAGGCCCACTGTCCCATTCCTTTGATCGAGGCCAAGCTTTCGTGCTTTTCCAAAAAACTGCTCATCTCTTCCGTCCGCGGCCAAGGCGTACCGATACGATGGAGAAGAGGATCCGATCCGCCATCCTGCATCCTGGTTGACATTGACCAGGTAGACGCGCGGAACGGATGGGTTGAAGCCCCGTGGCGGCGGGAGTAATTTCGGTTACTGTTTCACATGGCAGATGCTAAGCAAGAATGGGAATAGCAGCCGACGTGGCCTTTGGATAGGATGGATGTGGTTCCCGAGGGGCTGGGATTAAAGAAAAGCCAAGACGTTTAGTTTAGTTTAGTTTAGTTTAGCTTAGCCTAGCATTCGTTGTCGTGGCTGGTTTCTTGCCGTGCATCTGTTCGTTGTTGCTGTTGATCGTCATGGGACACAAATCATGCATCGTGGTGTGATGCATTGGAATGTCTAAGATGGCAGAAGCAAGCAAGGTTTGAATTTGGGTTCGGGTCGACAGCTGACGACAACCTCTGAACTGGCATTGAACCGTGCCAACCAATTGCTGGTCAGCGAATAAACCTCAGCTCAGGGCTCTGGGTCCATCCGACCAAACCCTTCACGGCCCTGTCCGATGGGGCTAGAACCCGGCAATGCTCCAATTCTTCAGGTGCCGGTGAGAGCTTCGTGATGCTGGCGGCCTTGGCTCAACTTCTAATTTTCGCCGAGTCAGGAATTGGGACAGACCGACCCTCTGGAGCAGACTGACCCTCTCACTAGAAGCTCTAGAGGTCGCTACCGATCGGTGGGCACTAGATCCATCCCTTCTGCTGACCATTGGACCGTTTCCTTTTTGTTTCCTCCCCCCCTTTGCTTGTTCCTGCAGAGGGGACCTGCAGTAGGCTGCAAAGACGGTGCAAGGGCCGGAGGAAAATGGCGCTTTTGTTTTCCGTTTCAGTTTGGTTCTGGAAACATCCTGTGAGTGGCCGCATCACCGGCTTGCGCCCACTGCCACGTTGGCCCATGTTTTCTTGGGCCGGGGACCGAGCGCCCGAAGTCCTCCTTTGAGGTTCTGAGAAGGGTTGACAGGGCCAATCGGAGTTCTGGTCGACTTCCCTGTTCGGACGGCCGCCACCTTCCCGCTCAGAAGCGTACGCCCCTGGCATAAATGCTCGGCTGCCCCTGGCGTTCCTGGCGTTAGCATCGGGTATCCACCACAAGCCCACTGAATATCAGCGCCAAGACCACGCGACTCAGCCAATGGTAGCATAGAAGTCTTCCAAGACTATCAACCTGAACCCCGCTAGAGGCGCCCCAAACCCGTCCCCTGCAGCGGAGGCTCTTGCGGATTCTGCGGTGGGCCATGGCATTGTGGGTGCTCTTCCAAGTCCATCACCGTAAAGAAAGATACACGGAAATAAGTACCCATGGGTATCTTTAGTATGCGAGAACCGGCGTCAGAGACCTTGCGACAAGTACTTCGCAACCCTTCCACAAACACACCACAGCCTTTACACCCTAAGTATGTAACGAGGAACCTCCTTGTTCAAAAACCCTCCAGCTCCCCCTCGTTCCCTGTGTTCCTTTCCCCCTTCTCCCCTTCATCTCGTCAATATCCGCTTGTGTTTTCAACCCTCGACTTTGTCGTTTGCCCTTCCTTTTCGCGTCTTTGAAAGACCGCCCGCTCTCTCTTCGGCCGTGCCGCTAAACCTCACCTCGATCTTCGTCGTCTTCGTTGTTGTGTTGCCTCACAATCGTCCCAGTGACAGTGATCAACCTCTTCACCTCGAACTTCTTTTTCCATTCATTGACAATCGGCACTGATCACCGCGTCTGACATTTCACGACATAAGCGTCAAAGAGAGCACCTGCTTGCACATACATATCTACATACAACTCGTTCCGATCTCTCCACATACCACCCACCAGCAAACATCCGTCAAAATGATCGCCAACAAGCTTACCATCCTCACTGCGACCGCCGCTCTCCTTGAGCCGGCTCTTGCCCTCTCTCACCGTCATATGCACCAGCGCGTCCAGAAGCGTGGCGACTGGATCACTGCCACCATTGACGGCCAGGTTGTCTCTTGGGAGAACAACTACTTCGGCCCCGGAGGTGCTGCCCCGACCCAGCC
>JAAVUK010000114.1:0-50745 GCA_014899095.1 Fusarium buxicola | reverse complement strand
GGGGTTGCGTGGGACAAGGATCAGACTGTGAATGGGGAGCGGGGGATGGGCATGACGGACGTCAAGAGGTATCTGGGGGCGTTGGAGTTGAGGCTCGGCGGGGAGGAAGAAGCTGTATGAATGTATTGATTGGGGCTGCCTGCATGGGAGATGAATGTGATGCTCGGTTGGACCAAGACTCGAGAGTAGCTAAGCGATTTGATTGATTGACCCTGAAGAAGCTCTCGGCAGCGTAGCAACTGGTGCAACGTTGTTGTGTTGCTTTCATTGCAGCATCTTACCCTATGCCTTGGCTGTCTTTTAAGCACCGCTTCTGCCTGAATCTGTTGGTTCAGTGGTGCATACGTAATGGTGAGTTGAGCGTGGACATGATTGCTTGAACTCGTCTTGTCTTGCTGTAGCGACTTGACATGAGGAAATGGATAAAGCCGGCATTGGTTGCTGCGTTCATGAGGCCGTCTCCGGGTTCCCGATTTGCTACAGCAGCTAGCGTCCGCATCGCCGAGAGGCCGAGACTATCCGGGGTGTTGTCGGGATCCCAGATTAGGTAGGGGACCAACCATCGCATCGGTCTAGGTTACCAGTGTGGTTGTCAATCAGCGGGGGATGATGAGCTCCTTGAGATTTATGGGTTTTGTTATCATGTCATGAACCGCGCCGTTATCAGGGCTCATGTGGTAGGTTTCGGTCATCTCGACAAGACAGTGTTTGACGAGCACTGTAACAGAGTCAAACACTGTAACAGACGTCACGGACTTGGAACAACAAGGACAAAGCATCATCATTCATGCGCAGCCGTTTCAGAGGCTGCCAGAGGCTGCTTCCTCAGGCGTCATAACTCCCAAGCCCAAGCCCATGCTGGGTTTGGGTTGGCAGGTCACCCGGCGATGACTCTTCAAGACAAGAAACCTACCTCGGATATAGGTAAGTTATGAAGAATCCTGGACGGCGCCCTCCAGGCAGCTCCAAGTATCTTTTCCAAGACTATTCAGCGCCACGGTACCTGTGCCTAAATGACGACACCCTCTCTTCTGCTTATCGTCATGGCGGCGCGTGAGCCACCCCCAAGGCCCCCATCCTTGCTCTCCAATCACATCGTGCTCTGCCTTCAGTCACACGGACACTGCCTGCGCATACATACACGGAAAAGGCCCATCATGCGCCTCGTCCTGTGCCTCGCTGATAAGGCACGTATCGGGGCGGTTGTGAAACCTGGTTAGTCGCCTATCACGACGCTGCGCGGCCTCCTCGTGGGTGTGAGCCTCCTTGCGGGTGTGATACGAAGCTTGTCTCATTGTCTCAACACTGCGACTCAGCAAAACTAGGCCGGAGCCGGTGGCATGGCAGGGCTGCGCCACTGCTATCTTGGCTCCCCCGGACCAAGGAGAGACGCCCGGATCAGGACCGTGACTCACGAATAATATCAAAGGCTGCCTCGCCTGTTTTCCGGGGTACCTCATATGTCTTACTAGGTACTGTACGCCATAGAGCGCCCAGATGACTCCCTCGCCGTCCAATCACCATGGCCTTGCATCAACACGCCCCCGGATGATATAATGTCAGTCCTCTCACCTCGAGTGTTCCAGATGCCTCTCCCATCTTCGAACTTATTGCCTGCTTACCTTGATCCTCTGCGCGCCCTTTAGCGTCGAGCGAGCACGCAACGCCTTGCGTTCTCGTCATCAAGTCCTAGTCTTGTCATCAAGTCCTAGATCCCAGTTCAGTTGCGCCATCGCTGACGCCCTTTTGCAACCAAACACATCACCTCCTTACCCGTGTCTATAATACACCTGGAATCGCCCATCATGGAGTCTCTGTTCAACAGCACTGGGGATCTTCCAGCTGCCATCGCGCAGAACAAGCACTTTCCTCTTGGTGTCGACAACTCCACCAAGACTCGGGGCTATTCGTCCCGCAACCACTTCATCCGCGCAACCGCCAAGCGCCAGGCTCTCAGCAACAGTCCCAGCGTCTGTCGCGATACCGGCTTTCCCTGCACAACCGCATCCTACGGCACTCCCCACTGCTATCGGTGCAGCCAGCAGGACATCTCTAACCCTAACCCTAACCCTGGTGCGCGCCGACCTCTGCTGGAGAAGGTGCTGCGCAACGAGAGTTTGGCCGAGCGTCGAGCGCGTGTCTCCCGGAACCGTCCCCAGCCCGAATGGTGCTCCGATGAGGTCGAGGGCCGCGATCTTGCTCGTAGCAGGGTCCCGCTGCCCAGCGACCGCTTTCGCCTCGTGAGAAGGCCGTCCCTCGAACGGGAAGAGGCCTTCCGTGATGCATCTACCGCAAAGGGCTCTACCGCAAGGGGCCATGTCCTGTCGCGACGTAGCCAGCCTGTGAACGAGGGCCAGCCTGTGAGTGAGGATGCCGACGTTGCCGAGCTCTACCGCATGGGCCTGCTCTACGATGATGAGCAGGATCGCGGCGAGGGCTTCGACCTCAACAGCATTGAGCACGAGGAGCCTCTGTACTCGGTCCGTCCCGCAAAGCGACTGCGCAAGAACAACAAGTCGCACAGCTTCAGCTTTAACGATCCTTTGCATCTGGACCTCTCATTCACAGACCTCGGCGGCGACGAGACAATCGCCCAGTTCCTTTCTCCCTCCGACGACGGATCCCTTCCTCAGACCAACGGCCGCTCGTCTCGCTCCTTTGCCCCCCTGCGGGTCATCTACGAACTCGACGGCTCCAACCCGTCCTTCGACGTCGACACATCGCAGCCTCCCGACCTGGTCTCGGACCTTCTCTCTGATTATGATTACTTCTCCGACAGCGACCTCGACGACCTCCCCTCGCAGCGCGAGGTCGAGGTCCGAGACGGTGCAGCCACCCCTTCCTCAGACGCCTGGGTCGTGCTGGGTGACGACTCGTAGCAGGTCCGCCTCAGAAACCCCCCGTGCTCCGTCGGGCTTCTGAGCGTTGTTTCGGTGAGAGAGCCTCACCGCGGACTGGTCCTCACAAAGCCTAGCCTTCTCCATGGGCGTCACGAGTGCGACGGGGTTGAAAAAGGTGGTGGATATGGATTGTATTACATGTGGCTTCTGACCGCTGGTGCTCGCGGCTGGAAGGCTGCTTGAGCATCGCGGTCGGGAGAGCTGTGTTTGACTACTTTCGTACTTGGTAGCGTTCCATTGATCGACCTGCTTGCATAGCTCGTAGAGCGTTGTTGTTTTTGTTTGTACAGATATCCCGGGAGGCCGGCTTTTATTCTTAGACTCTGTGAAATTAAACTATGAACTGGTCTTCGGACCCGTGTGTATACTTGGATCAGCATGACTTCTCATCTTTCATCGTGCTCCGAATTATTAAATCTGTTCCCCAAAATGAGATCAATCCTCAGCTTCTCTTTGATCAGAGTTCGCCCTGAGGTGCGGCTCAAGCTCAGACTCCCGCCCGACGTGCTCGGCTCGATGCTGTCAGTGTCCGGGCATGCATGTAGTGTAGTGTGGTGCTGTGGAATCCTTACAGACACTGGGGCCAGAACTCAGGTCTGGCCCTGGAAGGGGAGAGGAGGTGGCTGGGTTCTCGATTGGAATATCCATGTCGGCTGTTGAAGGGCCGCGGGACGGAGCGGGTGAGGCATCCATGGAGCTTGGAGGGTATGGAAGCCAATGGGTGAGAGATGAGAAAGAAGTACGGTAGAGAACTGAGTCTTGGTCGGAAAAACCACTGGAAGAACGTAGCTTGAAGAGCCGAGGTTTCCTCATTCTGGTACATGTTCGTTGTTCCATCGAGTCTTTGATTCGCAATTCCAACTCGTCAAGCACGGGATTGTCACCAAGTTATCCCAGAAGCTGAATCTCAACTCGGCTTGAAACATCTTCTATTTGCTATCAGTCTAGCATCTTTTGATGCTCCGGCCATTGATCCCGGCCACAGACCGAAGTCTCCGGTCGGAGCCTTTCTGATCTCTCCGGGACAGCGTATAAAGGCGCCGATTGTCGACGAGTTAGATCCAGCTTACGACACACCGCAATCAACAACTTGCAGATTTATTCCGGAATATCCTCAGTGATTGCACAATGGCGACCAAGCTCTACGACGTCCTCATCATCGGCGGTGGCCCCGCTGGCCTGTCGATGGCCTCGGCCCTTGCGCGACAAGTACACACGGCGCTCGTAATCGACTCGGGAGCTTACCGCAATGCGCCGACAAAGCACATGCACAACGTTCTTGGATTCGATCATGCGGACCCCGCTGAGTTTCGTGCCAGAGCTCGAGGGGATCTCCAGAAGCGCTACCACAGCATCGAGTTCAAGTCAGCGACGATTGGGACCGTTCGGAAACTAGAAACCGGCATCTTTGAGGCGGTCGATAGCCAAGGCACCGTGTACCAGGGAAAGAAGCTTGGCCTGTGTACGGGTGTCAAGGACATCTTTGAGGATCAACCTGAAGGCTATGGCGATTGCTGGGCACGCGGCATGTAAGTGGTTTCCCTCCATGTTCTGAGATGGTCCCTGGTCTGGGATGGTCCCTGGTCTGATATCTTTCAAGCTTCCACTGTCTGTATTGCCATGGCTTTGAAGAGCGAGGTGCCGACTCTGTCGGTGTCTTCGCCGGCGGCATCATCGTCGCCCCAGAGATGGTCGCCCACGTTACCCCCATGGCCAAACGCCTCGCAAAGTCCGTGACCGTCTACACAAATGGGAACGACTCGCTCGTCGATGGCGTGCGCTCCAAGGTGCACAGCAGCAAAGTCAACTTTGATAATCGCAAGATCACACGGTTCCAGCTGGTCGACAACGGCCCGGCGGTCAACGTGACGTTCGAAGACGGCTCCTCCAAGACGGAGGGCTTTGTGGTCAACCACCCGAACGTGGTGCAGGCGGCGCCGTTTGCGGAACAGCTGGGCCTGGAGAGGTTGCCGTCGGGGGATATCAAGGTGGAAGCACCCTTCAATGAGACGAGTGTGAAGGGCTGCTTTGCGGGGGGTGATGCGGCGACGATGATGAGGAGCGTTTTGCAAGCAATGCACATGGGAGGATTCGCAGCGATAGGGATGGCGATGCAGTTGCAGCACGAGCTGGATGAGAAGGATGAGCTGTGAGAGCAATCCTGTGTCTCATATCAGCTAGCAGTACATAAATTTGGAACAAGACCGAGCGACCATCATAAAGCCTATAGTAACAAGGCATCTTCTCCCTAATCTTATGCAGTCTTTGGTCTTTGGCTGAGAACTTCAGATCAGATGTGGAGGTTCGTGGGTTGTCAACCAGGATGTGTGACGCCTCTGCCGCTCGATTAGCTACCGGTTTGAGCGGAGCTTGCATGGCCATCTCGGTGATTTAGACCCTTTGAAAAGCATGTCTCGTGCAGGTTCCAGCAACACGACGGGTACCGTAGAGACAAAAAGCAAAACCTCGTGGCGGTGTGATTGCGATTGTCTCAGTTCGAAATTCACATCTTAGCCGACGTAAGGGGGCATAGATCTCGGCTACAACGGCCTGGGTTATTAGGTTAAGGTTCTCGCCACGCTCCCAATGCTTGTGTGAAAGCCATCATGATCGATCTCGGTTCCATCATGACACAATTGGAAGACATTCAGAGAACTTTGCCGGCACGCTAATGATGCTTCTCTGAAGCTGGTGTCTCTAGTTGCTGTGCTTGATCCATTGTCCGCTCTTCAGCCGAGAGATGAAATGAGGCCCTGAGCGGATGCACTGCCTGGCTGTAGGATCTTACCGTGCAGCATATTTCCTTGAGAAGAGCGAACAGAGCCCAGATACTCTGCAGCAAGCACACCGAGTGGAGCCATATCTTACCGGTAATTGATGCAACTATGAAGTCACAACAAGCTAGCCTTACTCATTGAGATCTTCTGCAGCTCAGAAGCTGCCAAGAAGAGACATTCAAGACATGTTAGGTGGCTCATGAAACTAGTCGCGGAAGTGCAGCTGCCGAGGGCAGATCACAATCACTAGCCCGTCTGTTAGGGCCGTTTTTCTTTTCTCCGGTTGGTCGAAGCTCAGCCAACTTGGCCTTTGATGGATAATCTACTTACTACGTACTGTACTCGTCACCGATTGAGGAACTTGCGGGCAAGCAAGCAATTGCAAAAGTTCTCTGTTTGCCTCTCAACTGCGCAAGCTTTGCTGCTTCTGGAGATGGTGTCGTGATCAAGATGCGTCTCGCGCGTTGTCTAGCCGATGATAGTCGGACTGCTACCTCGGGAGCTTAAAGTTCTGAGCTATGTACGGTGGAGCTTTGGTGATGTCGAGGTGTTTCTGCAGCGACCCGGGGCCAGGAACGCAACGCTTTGTCTCTGGTAGCTTCGGAGACTTTAGCCCACTGGAACCGAGACGGTCGATCAGAGTGACAAATAACTTTGTGATCGTCGAGGCAGTGACGGAGATGGATATAAGTCTCATGAGGTTCCCCCGCTGGAGTGGCTTGACCGTTGGACTATCTCTCAACGCCTTGTCTCTCTAATCTACACGCTACAGTGGAAGCTGTCATGATGTTTCAGTCCCTGGCTCTCTTTGCCCTCCTCACTGCCGCTTCGGCGCGCAAGTGCAACGACATCAGGGTTCCCGTTTCGTTGAAGGCTGAGAATGCCGTCTTCAACCTTGAGACGCCGTTGACCAAGATTGATGTGACAAACTTCATCCTCAATCTCTCCAGGCAAGGGGAGATGTTCCCCAAGGAGATCCAGAAGGGAGTGAGTGATTTGTATTGTTTGGAGCTTCATCATCAGAAGCTAACCATTGCAGATGGTCGAGATCTCAGGAAACTATGAGCTTGCGGCTACGTACTGCGAGCCCGACGCCGGACCTGGAAGTGAACTCCAGATCATGACCCACGGCATTGGATTCGACCGAAGCTACTGGGACCTGCCCTACAACGGATACAACTACAGCTATGTCGCAAAGGCAGTGGATGAGCACGGATACTCGACTCTTACCTGGGACCGACTGGGTATCGGCGCTTCTTCCAAGGGCGATGCTCTGAAGGAGATCCAAGTCTTCCTCGAGATTGCTGCCCTCAAGGAGCTCACCAGCCAAGCCAGGCAAGGACACCTCCCTGGCGTCACCACCAAGTATGCCAAGACTGTCCACATCGGCCACTCGTTTGGCTCGGTCATGACATACGATCTCGCCAACAGATACCCCGAACTCACCGATGCCATTGTCCTGACTGGCTTCACCCAAGCTTCTGCCTACATGCCGCTGTTCGCAGTCAGCAACAACTTCATTCCCGTCACGGACTCGCCTCTGGCCTCCAAATACCCAGCTGGCTATGTCGCCTCGGCCTCAACCGTGAGCGTCCACATCAATTTCTTCGCCGAGGGCGACTTTGACCCTCAGCTGCTGGAGCTGGCGTACCAGACGGGCCAGCCCACCACGCCCGGCGAGCTTCTGAGCATCGGTGCCCCTGCCATGGTCAAAAATGCCTACACTGGCCCTGTCCTCATCGTCACCGGCGGTAAGTCAAGTCTCTCTGGTCGCGGTTTGAGTCATGTGATGCTGATCAAGAGCAGAGCGCGATGTTCCCTTCTGTGGTGGTAACTGCTACTCGACCGGCAGCATTAGCAAGAAGCTTCCCTCGCTGCTTGACGCCTCCAAGAAGTATTTTGCGAAGGCTTCGCGATTCAACACGACTGTTGTCCCTGGTGCAGGGCACGGCCTGAACCTTGGTTACTCGCACACCGTCACTTATGACGCTATTTTCAACTTTCTTGCGGAATGAGCCGTCATGCAAGACCAGTAGGTGCTTGGAAACAATTGCGAGCTGGGCTGAATTGAGCCGTCGGTTCTAATGACCTACATGTACGTCTTGTTATTTATCCTGGACTTCAACTCATATATGCCGGAGTTTGGGTATCGATACTGTAATTAGTGGGGTTTTAGAATACTATTGCCAAATAATATCACCATGGACATCAAAAGAGCAGGTTGATGGAATGATTCGTGACAATGGAACCTACCAATGGTGTACAAATGTTTGGATGAACTTACACATGAGCCGGATCAATTGTTAGCCCGCATCACAGCCCATCATCAACTCTAATGACGTAGAGGCACCAGAAACTCAGGCCATAAAGTGGTTCGCACTTCCAGCCTACAGAAGCCGCTGTCAGCCGCTGTGGAGCCTGAAGAGACCCTGGAAACCACCTGTAACGGGCACCTGTGCAGCGCATGCGACCACTAAACGAGCGTGAAAAGTGCGGATTCTCAGGGAGCTTCCTCTTTCGTTCATGGCATCCATGATCAGTAAGAAGCCCATGGCGGGGTTGCTCTCCGCATCGTACCTTTGTCCTCAAGTCTGTCGACCTTCTTCTCTTCTTCAAGCCAGGCCAGTTTCGACCTTGACTCTGAGTGCGACACAGAAGAGTCCCGGTACACACTCGATCCCTGCTGCACCGTCATTGTCTCGATATCGCCATCTTCGACGAGCGTCCCCTCGATCGCAACCGCAACTGCAAAAGCAACCCCGCTTCGCAAGCTCTAGAGCCATCTCGACTGCTTCACCTCTGTCATCTGGCCCCAAGCCACAAGCCTCCAACATGGTCGCCCAAGACTTCGAGGCTGTTCTCAAGGCCAAATACCCGAGCAAGTCCCACGCCAAGCGCGTGGTCGAGCTCATCCGCAAAAAGATCCCCGATGCCAACGGCATCCTCTACCTCGAAGGCCGAATGACCAAGCTCCTCGAGGACAATGATGGGCCTGAACCGTTCCGGTGAGTCGATCCATGTTGTGGATTTTGCAATTCTTCCTCTGACATATGCAATAACAGCCAACGTCGATACTTTTACTACCTCACTGGCTGCAACCTCGCCGACTGCTACTTCATCTACGATGTCCAAGCGTCCAAGTCCATCCTCTTTATTCCTCCCATCGATCCCGAGGACGTCATCTGGTCCGGTCTCCCGGTTAGCATCGACGAAGCGCTCGAGAAGTACGATGTCGACGAGGTCAAGCTTACCACCGAGCTCAACGCTACCTTGGCCCACCTCGGAGCTGCTAACCCCCAGTCCACAGCCTTTGCGATCGCGAACCAGGTCTCGGACCATGTCACGTTCCTTGGATTCGAGAAGAAGGATTTTGACGTCCTGAAGGAGGCTATCGAGGTCTCCCGAGTGGTCAAGGACGAGTTCGAGATTGCCATGATCCGCAAGGCCAACCATGTGTCGGACATTGCGCACCGAGCTGTTGTGGAAAAGGCCAGAACAGCCAAGAACGAGAGAGAGTTTGAGGCTGCTTTCCTGGAGAGGTGCATGGCCCACGGAGCCAAGGAGATGGCCTACCATCCCATTGCTGCCAGTGGAAGGGCTGCCGCAACTCTACACTATGTCCCAAACAACGCACCTCTTGAGGGAAAGTTGAACCTGTTGATGGACGCCGGTGCCGAATGGAATAACTATGCCTCTGATATTGTGAGTGAATGTGCGCATCCTTTGTGTTGGCCTTGACCTGACCTTGACCAAGACTCGAACCTTCCCGCTGTCGGGCAAGTTTTCCAAAGAATCTCGCGAGATCTACGATATCGTCCTCAAGATGCAGAATGATTGCATAGAAGCACTCAAGGAGGGCGTTTTGTGGGATGACGTCCATCTCCTCGCCCACAAGGTTGCCATCGATGGCCTGCACTCCATTGGCATTCTGAAGGGCGACAAGGAGGAGATCCTCAAGTCTCGTACCAGCACCGCCTTCTTCCCTCACGGCCTGGGTCACTACCTCGGCATGGACACTCACGATACTGGTGGCAACCCCAAATACGACGATAAGGACAAGCTCTTCCGATATCTGCGCGTGCGAGGCAACCTTCCAAGTGGCAGTGTGATTACTGTCGAGCCTGGAGTGAGTCGATCTTTGGCGGAATCGGGTTCTGGGGACGTTTCTAAGCTGACATGTTTAGATTTACTTCTGCAACTTCATCATCGCTCCGTATCTGGAGGACCCCGCCCACAACAAGTTCATCGACTCGGCCGTGCTAGACAAGTACTGGGATGTTGGTGGAGTCCGGTAAGTTCTGTTCATGACCTACGCGCTATTGAACAGCTAGTCAGCTAACAACCGCCGACAGCATTGAGGATAACATCCTCGTTACCAAGACTGGCTACGAAAACCTGACGATCACAGTGAAGGAGGCAGATGAGTTAGAGGCTCTCATGTCGGCGAAGTGAACGACCACGCGATAAATGAAGGAATGTCCCGCACGCCATCTTAAGCTGGCGATACCCAAGTCGAAGCCAAGTCATGTCGATAGATGCGTGGGATAAAGAGCAGGAATTCCATAAGCCGTATAGAAATCTAGCACAAGGGCAAGATATGCCATGAATACCCCAAGCCTATCGACCATATCAGTCGCATCAAGCCATTCCAACGCCGAGATTCTCCTTTTTTCTTGTACTGTGTCATCTCCTGAGAACCCCTGGTCCGCACGGTGCAATCTCTTGGCCACGGACGCGTTGTCTTCCGTTCTGAGATTCCTATGTTCTGCTTGGCGGCCTCCCTGAAGAAATGCCGCCCTTCAACGTCGAGATGACCGCAAATCGCCCGTAATATTGATTCCCCAGGCACTGACTATGGATATGGAGAAGAGGCCCGATCCGGCATTACGGCGGAAGCCGGTTGCGCCGCCTCCGGCATACACTGCTTACAGCCCCGGGTCCCTAGCTCCTCCACCGGCTCAGCGGCCTTTGCGTCCTGTTCGGTCAGCAACCAACCTCACTGGCGCTCATTCTCGTCAACAATCAGGCTTTGTAGATCATAGAGGCAACCTACAAGTCGATTTTGTGGTTGATGAGATCCCAAGCCCTGGACCCCTAGGCGCTCGCCCGACCAACGAGATCAGGCGAGTCAAGAGCTCATCTGCACTGTCTTCCACCACCTCAGCCCAAGAGGAGAAGCCCAGAGATCAGTCAAAATGGAAAGCTGCTCTGGGAGAGGCACAATACTTTGCTGGCGGGCTTATCAGTCATCCAGCTGAATCTACAAAACGCTTTACTATCATCCGCCATTCTCACGCCCTGGTCTGGTATCGTGGCCCTGCGACATCAGTCCCCATCACTATTCTGTCAGATGCACCGCTTCCTCCGAATAGGACCGTGTGGTTGCAACAAAAGGGCTTCTCTGGAAACATGGGGATGACTCTCAAGGCTTTGGTGGGCACGACTGGGAACTGGATCGATGTTACTCCAGCTTCCAAGGCTGGGCTTGAGCATCTGCCAGAAGCAGATGAGCGTGGCATACAGAGAGACTTTAAGCGATTCGTCAAGAAGGCGTCGGGTCGACTCAAGAAACATGCTCCGCAGGAAACACACGTCGTGCGCATTCCCGCTGCAGCTACGGATGGATACTTCCGCTTGGTCCTCTGTTCTGGCGAAGGCGGGAAGAAGGTTCTCTGCGGAAGCCCAGTGTTCAGGATTGCCAGTACAACCACGGACGCGAGCGTCGTGCGCGGTGCGAGCCTGAGCACGATGCCGCTGGAGGTGGGAATTCGAGTCGCTACCACTATCGGCCAGCAGGTGGCTAAGAAGTACACCGGAGTTGCTGGAGCGATTGTTGAGACTGGATCGAAAAGGTTTGCCCCCAACGCAGCGATCAAGAAGGCTGCATCCACTGCACACACTGCATATCAGGGCTCTGGCCTCGGCAATGCAGTAAACGAGAGCTGGAGACATGGAAAAGCAGGCCGATACGATCCGCTTGTCGGAGGAGCGCCACTCGATGGCCCGTTAAGTGTCATTGGTGGTGACGATGGCCCTGAAGCACCGTTCCCATTCAAGTTTTCCGGCAGGGTGGTTCGCGGCACCGGGTTGTCAACTAGAGAGCTTGGCATACCGACCGCGAACCTCAGCGACGTAGCAGACGAGATCAAGATGCGCATGGGAGGCGTCTTTGCAGCCTGGGCTCGCGTCGTGCCCGGCCAGGAGATGGAGGACTTTGACGACGACTGGCACGAGGCGATTGTGACGATAGCTCCCTTGCGGAACGCGTCTCCAGGCGTCGTGCTACGCAACAAGGTTGCTGTCCACTTCATCCACGACTTTGACAATGCCACATTCTTCGACACCAGGGTTAAACTCATGCTGATGGGCTTCTTACACCCGTGGACCCCGGGCCAGTCGGACGAGGATCGGGTGGAGGAGCACACGCGGGATGTCATGACGACGATGGCTAGCTTGGGGCGCGAGTACTGGGGGCCGGAAATCGCCGTCTCCGGTATCAGGACGCTGAGAAGTGAGAGGAGCTTCTCGGATAGGTTGAATGAGGCTACGAGCAAGGTGCAGAACCAGGTTGATAGGCTTCCGTCGCATTGGGTTGGTGTCCGGTCCGAAGCTGGGGCGATGAGAGATCAGGTCTATGGGAATGGCGGTTTATGGATTCCTAGGTGATACAAAACAGATGGACATGAGTACAAGCAGGGCTATCTTAATACTTCTAATACTTAATCATTCCCGACTCGAGACTCAGATCTTGCCCCTATCGCGGATATAGTATGAGACATGGTAAAGATTCCAGCTATAATGTTGACTATTGGCTATGCCTATGAATCACTGTCTATGTAGAAATCCAAGTTGCTTCTTCAACACATGGTGCCTCAGTCCTGTCCTCAAGTCCTTCGTACTGGCAATGCTGGTTTGAACCGCCTTGCTCTGCACATGGACGTCTCTCAGATAATCCGCGCTTTCATACACCTCAAAAGAGCAAAGCCGGTCCTCTTTCTGCGTATCCTTCAAGATGCCGTATGCCAATGTTCCCGGCTCATGGTCGCGGCCCGTCTCTACCACCGCTTTCCAGTACGGGATAGACGTGTCGACACCGCCGGGCACGTAATCCAGCTCGGCGAAGACCACGTGGGGGTCTGCGTGCTCCAACACGTCGTCCCTGGTGAAGCGCAAGTCGGGGAGGAACTGCAAGATGTGAACCTCTGGCGCGTCGCCGAGAATGGGTTCTTCGGTGAGCCACTGGCTTATCTTGGCGACTCCTTCGCTCTCCATATGCTGGTCAAAGGACGCCTTGTCCTCGTATCTGGACTGTTCAGGCTGGGCTCATCTCGGTCAGGCCGGCTCACTTACTCGCCGATGAGGAACACAGTCTTGCCGTCGTCGTCTCGCGGGATCAGGGCAGCGTATTTCCGACACCCGGGCTCTGATTCTGCCGCGACTTCTGAGAGGTGCTGCAGTCGTCCAAGGAGCTACGTTGGAGCGTTAGGAGAGCGCTGCCATTGATTGATTGACTGGAGTGTGGTGACTCGAGCCACGAACCTCATCTCGAGCGCTTCCACCGACGGTGGGCATTAGGGCCACTTCCATAAATCGTTCCGTCATGTTGGCTTTTCCTTGGCGACTTCGGAGTAGGTAGAGTCAAGGAGAGGATAATGAGGTTAAGATCTCACGCCATTAACGATCGGATGCTTCGGCAGTTCCACAAGCCTGGCGGTGAGGATCCGTAGCTCGCTCGTCGCGAACAGAATGCACGTGCTCGTTGACGGAAGTGCCCTGCGCCTATATTAGATCGGTTTAGTCTGAACATTCGAACTAGTAGCTTTATAGTTTTGAAGCAAATCCTTGTTCAAGGAGCGAGGCCACCTCTCATCGCTGTCATACCCTTCCTTAGAATCCAGCCTATTGCGTTTCTGAGGAGCTTGTGTACCACTGAGCTTCTTGCAACCACTGACCTGGTTGCCCACCCACTCTTACGTGCCTTTGAGAATAGCTCTCCTATCTTTTTCGGCCATTTGAATTAACTGCGGATTGAGAACTGCCCACGCAGTCGGTAGATACCTGCAAAAGACCGCTACTCTGAGATCCAAGGACCAAACTATCTCAACCCCGATGTTGTTGCAAAAATCGATGGCGCTCGATGGAGCATAAACCATATATCCCATAACTACTACAGTCAAAACCCGTAGTCGTATACACAAGCCTCATACTTCAGACTTTGTGAACATGCTCAGATGCAAGGGTTGATCGAGTTCGTCGCAGACTTGTTGCTTTGGCCTCCCGGAACGTAAGTTAGAACCGAGCCTCGGCATCGCGCCTCGGCAGGGGTTTGCTAATGGCGGGGTAAACTAGACTACCTTTTTATAGGGGACCAGTGAAGGAAGTGTTAGCGGCATCATCGCTGCCATCACATCCACCCGACCAGCCATTGTGCTGACCAGAGACACTCCCATCAAGTGACTTTCAAGAGGGATATTGATTTCTTTATCTATTTTATCAAAAATGAGTGCCAGCGATAGACCTGTAAAGAATGCCTCGGGGCGATATGACAACGTCGACTTCCGCAAAGCGGCCGGCTACAAGTACCCCCCACTGAAGTGTTCATACAACCGTCGCGATGTGTTGTTATTCGTAAGTGACTCGCCTCCTGGAGATTTACCAGACAATTGACACAACCTATCCAGGCAAATGCGATTGGAATCAAAGAAAACGAGCGACACTTTCTATACGAGCTTCACCCCAAGTTCGCCGCTTTCCCAACTTTCCCCATCAACCTCGCCTTCAAGCAGACGTCGCAGGATGTCATCGACTTCATCGCTCGAATGGTCTCTGGGGAAGTGCCTGGAACTCCACCATTTGACGCTCAGCGATCAGTAGACGGAGAGAGGGGCATTGAGATTCTCAGACCTGTCCCCGTCAGTTCTGATGGACTGGATCTCGAGATCCACAGGAAGGTTATTGGCGTTTATGACAAGGGTAAGCTCCGATATGGAACTTCCATGTTGCACTTGTTGCCTGTTTACGAGCTCACTTTTCTCAGGCGGGGCTATGATCCTTGAAAGCGAGCAGGAGCTTGTGGACGTCAAGACGGGAACTGTCTACGCCAGGATGAACTCCACATCATTTGGTATCGGTCAAGGCGGCTATGGAGGCCCTCGAGGACCATCCAAACCGGCCCCCAAGATCCCTAACCGCGCTCCCGATGCAGTCTCGACCTTCCAAACAACCCCCGAACAGGCCCTTCTATATCGCCTGTGCGGCGATTACAACCCACTGCACGCCGACGAGGAGTTTGGCAAGCGGGCCGGCTTCAAGGGCTCCATTCTGCACGGTCTCGGGACGTGGAACATCGCGGCTGGCCAAGTGTGGAGGGAACTGGGCGGCCCAGATCCCAGCGGATTCAAGAAGTTTGGCGCCAGGTTCAAGAGCGTCGTGTATCCTGGGGACGAGCTTGAGACTAGGATGTGGGTTGTTGGATCGAACAACGGGGTGGATGATGTTTTATTCGAGACCATCGTGAAGGGAGATGGCCGGACGGCTTTGTCGAATGGCTACGCGCAGATTTCCCAGCAAGGGAGCAAGCTGTAGTTGAACGTGTGCAATAGCTGTAAAGTAGCACCGTATCGTTATGCTATATGATTTCATCTCCAATAGGGCGACGGGCTTGCTCTTCTATCCACTGGCACTTCTCCTCAATATACAGACCCACAAAGTAGAAGTGCCATTCATATTGATGCCCGCCGTGGGCAGTTACGCCGACTTGCGTGGTTTACGGGGGTGGTGGGTCTTTTGCGCCCGATACATGGACGGCCTCCTCGCTCACTTGCTTGATCTTGATGTTGGAGAGATCTGCAGCATTGCAGTTGAAGTACAAATAGCCGGATAAGAATCCAAATCCTAAAAGTTTGATAGGTGGGAATTTGCCGCTTCGGGAGATCGTGAACTGATCAATTAACCTCTCTAAAACTTTTCTGTTGCCTCAAAAGAATACATCAAGCGTCCATTCTCATCAAATGGATTCGCGTTTAAGTCCTGGTCCCCATTATTGTGGCCTCAACCCCAGACCTCAAAAGATATTGCAACCCAGAGCCGCGTGGCTTCCTCTCAGTCAGTTTTGCGCTTCTTTGACGGAGAGCCTTCTTCCTCCTCTACCTGGGAACCCTCGCCAGCCTGTTCCTGGACGATGGTCCATCCAGCTTCGACAAGAGGGTCGAATGCGTCGGCATACATGATGTAATTGTCGGCCTTGCCGCTGAACTTGAATTGAAGGTCGGCAAAATGCAGCATACCGCCAATCTCGCCACGCTCCATGACCTCCTGTTCCAAGCTGCGCTTTCTGTTCTCCTTTGCCACTCCGCATCTCAGGATCACAGTACCGCAGACGCTATCTCGAATGTACGGCTCCTTAACAAGCTGTGGCTCGTTTGTGACATAGGCTCCTTGTTCGAGGGCGATATACTTGACGTCGGGAAGAGGCGTACGGTTTTCAGCGCCTTCGGGGACAAAGAGATCAGAGCGAAGCCGTCCATTTGACGAGCTCAAGGTGAACCGTCTCCCAAACCCAGTAATCCTTTGCTTGCCAGTCACAAAAGAATCAATAAGATATGTGTCGCCTATGTTTTGGTCCTTGCTTTTCAGGAATTTCTTGGGGGCAACATTCATCTCCATGAACCGATTCTCGAAAGCGATTCCGTCATGGAGTTGTGCCAGAGCAATATCGGATGGACCGAGATGCTCTCGTACGAAGCCGACACTGGTTCCAGGATCCCCTTGCGTGACATCAAAGACTTTCAACGCGTCAGCGTCCGTCCTCCCGAACAGGTCGGGACTCTCGTCAAACTGCTCTTTCCAGTTGTGAAAAGAGCAAGTGAGCCGCTGCTCCTGGCCTTTCTCTATGAGTATGCCCGCGGTGACTGAACTGACGATATTTCCGCTCTCCGAGACCGAGTTGAGCATAGTGCCAGGGTAGAATTTGCCGTCGGAGTTGACATAATCGGTTTCATCACATATTTGTGATTCCAGATTCTGTGGCTTTGGCTGGACAGCTCGCTTTCGTCTTTCGGAGTTGGGCAAGGGGCCGTTATGGAATCTCAGCGAGATCGGGCAGCCGCTGATGTCGTATGGCAGAGTGTGGAGACGGCGAAAATAATCGTCATCGCTCATTGTAGGTAGTTCTACCACCAAGGTTTCCCAGAGAACCGAAAGAGCTTGGCAGTCAGGAAAGACGTTGTTGGCCAGGTATAAGATTACCTCACGCGGAGGAACCTGAAGCGGCTGGATTTGCTGGAGCATCGCTGGGTCGATTTTGATCGGATCTGCGGCGCCAAGATCTCCAACAACTGGCCTGAATGACATGTCCTCGGCATCTCTCCAAATAGCGATGGCCCCAGCAATGGAGAAAGGTCGATTGTCCTCACTCGGAGGTCCGTTCTCGCAACCAATCACAAGAAACGGCAGACACTCCCACAGGTCGACTGCATTGTAGTGCTCGTAGAGAAATCGCCGTAATGATTCATGCTTCTCTTCAGGTACGTCTTCGTGTGTCATGAATCCGTCGGCATCCCAGAAAGAAAACTCTTCAAACTCAAAAGCTGTTGTAGATACAATAGGCAGAAGAGGCGGCTGCTTGATGGGAGACGGTGATGCTTTTCCTGTGGGGGCCGGCGAGAACGTCATGGAGCTGCGGCGGGAGACGTTGGGAGCGACTCGAGGAGTCTTGACGGGCGAGAAGGAGGGTCGGATTCGACGCGGTCGGATCGGAGTCAGTTCGAGGCATTCTTTGAAGGAAGTAATGTGCGCCGCTGAGAGCTGCCTCGCGGGAGTGGATGCCATGGTTAGGGTGATGTAGGCGAAGTGGAGGTAGGATGAAGAAGTGAAGGGAGGGTAAAGGTGAAGGCGAGATGAGCACGTATTTGAAAGAGGTGGAGAAATAGAAAGAACAATACAGATAAAGAACACGTGGATTTAAAATAGGATTTGTCTCGGTGGCACTGGCACTTGCAAGATGCACGACTACCTTCCTGCCTGACCCGTTTCCCTTAGACACTTTTGTATCCCATCGTGTGTTCCTACCTACTATATACAATCTATAGGTGGTAGTAGGGCTACCATACCTTCATAAGCCGCCGGAACCACGAGTATCTCGCCGAGAGGTCGCGCCAGGACACCATCGCATGGGTGAAGGTGGCCGCGGGCACGCGTGAGAGCAACCGATTCTGAATAGAGTTTGCTATCGCTGCTTGTCCTTTGTCAACCTTTGACCCGCGTCTGAGTCGGAGCAAACCTTGAGTAGTGGCTTTCTCCGAAAGCAATGGGCATAAAGTAATGAATCAACCCCGTCAAAGCTTTCACCCTTCACTCCTCCCTATACGCGATTCGAATAACCCAAAAGAACAGCATCTGTCCCTTCATTCAAATCAGCCAGGTGTTGAAGCAAACCATCATACTCTACCAATCAACCTCTTCACCGTTCAGGATCACCCCAACTCATCACTTGAATCCTAGTCAGATATTGTTATTCTAGTCCTCCAGACCCGAGGTCGACAGAGAACTCACCACAATGGATCCTTCCAGCAAACTGCCATCAGAGCTCCGCCTACAGATATTCGTCTGGATTCGTTCCGAGCGTTCTATACTGCAGTGCGTCCAGGCCTCGCCCGTCATGCTCGAACAATACGCTACATCAAAAGCATACATCACACGGACATTGCTTGCCTCCGACTTCAATGATGAGATGATTCAAGATGCCATGGGAACCATTCTATTCCCTTCCTGGGATACCTCTGGTATCAACTCGACCTTGGCTGGTAACCAGTTTGAGTCTTGGGCAGAGAAAAAACTCCCCAATCCTCTCAAGAAGCATGATCACAGACTTATCGACGAACTCGACAAGTTATATCGCCGACTGCTACTATTCATCGAGGACTATATTACTAAGGCTACTGAAATCTTTCCGCCTCGGGAGTATCTCTGCCTTTGTGATTTATCATCAATCCGAAGTGCTTTGGTATTCAAAGGTCAGCCAGTAAGTGTTAGATTCGACGCGGCCGATCTTACAGGTTCAGAGAGGAAGCGATTTCTGCGAGCGTTTCTACGGTATGAGCTTCTATCCAAGGTACGCTGCCCCCAGAGATTGGATGAAAGACCTTGGGGTTTAGATCCACTATATGAGTACGGGAGCCAGAAGTTTCTGCCGTCAGAGGGGGAGGCCATTCAATGCGTCAACAGATATGTAGCATCCCTTTACGGGGCCATGTTCGCCCAGTGCGGTGACTCCTGGCTACCAGATATCCCCGAGGGTTCTCTTTCTTCTCAAACTACCGGGTTGCTATACCCAGATAGTCTCTACGTCAACGCTGATGTCTACGCCTTCGATATGGGCTTGCAGGACGATGGGATTCCAATCTCAACAGCGTTTGAGTGCTTCGGCTTTGATCTTGTCACGACCTTTCTACGATCCGCCACTTCTGGATACCGAGGACGGAATCGCCTTAAGTCGTGGTTCAGGGACTTCTGTACGGGCCATCGACCCTTATCATTCCATATACCGTCCCGTGCTGGCATATATCTAGACCATGACCCCGATGACGTGGAAGATAAGAACTACAAGGAGGGCCCAGGCATGTATCAGGTGCTTTACCCTCGCATATCAGACTGCTTCTCCCTGCACCGAGAAACATACCGACAACGTGCGTGGGTATTTCTTGATGACGCGCGATTTTACCCGTCGTCTAGCGCAGGACCACACTTTCCAACTTCGGATGAGGTTCAAGAACAGTGTGGCGAGATAAGACTGTATAAGGAATGGTTCTCAAATCCCGCGCATACCAGAGCTCTGCACCGGTCACAGAAATGGCACGACGAGCGACGTGAGAGGTCTTGTAGCGACCAAAGGGTCAAGGAATCGCAAGACTTAGGGCCAGAGACGGAGTGCCAAGCTCCGTTACCTTTGGAAACAGAGGAGGGATGTTTCGGAAAACTAGTTCCTTTCTGGAGATAAGTACGGCGGAGGAGTGTGGAAAGGATGCAGAGTCATAGATGGGGAGGCTGAAGAGTATTCACGTAGCGTGTGGCAACAAGGGCCCAAAATCTACAGTTCATAACCACTTTAGTAATAAGACTGACTGGAAAATTAGTGGATGTTTTTTGCAACCAGTATCTTTCTACACACATGATTATATCCATCAGCCCTCTTTCTCCATACTAGATCAGTGAGCTCACCGCCACTGGGAGCTGAATTGGACTAGTGGTGCCTAAGATGAGATTGAAGATTGTCGTAGTTCGAGGTATCTTGTGTCGAGAAGGTATTAAAGGATCCCCGGGTAGTCTGAAATATTTATATAAAGGTAGTTATTGTTAGAAAGCTTGCATAGCACGTGGATAACTTTAACTATTATGTTATTACTCTTACTAACTAAGGCTCTCGCTACTTAGTAGATTTTTATCCTTCTTACTTAAGACTGGTCTATCTAAGGTTTTACTAAGGGTCTAGTAAAGCCTTTTTCTGGGCGCCTCGTGCCGAGGCAAGAGGCTTATATACAAGATCTAATTTAATAATAATAGCGAGTACTATATTTAAAAAGCTTATATAAATACAAACAACTTATTTAATATAACTATAAATAGTAGTTTGCTAGATTAGGCTATATTATTAGGTTCTTACTGTGAATATCAACGGCTATAAATACTATGTACCAGATGTAGAATTATCCAAGTTATCTAATTTTAATCAATGATATATAATATGAAGCCAAACATGACCAAAGCCATCTCGCAATGTAAGGCTCCCTGCGCCAACTCATATTAAAGCATGTGACTGGTGCTCTACGGGAGTTCAACAGGCGCTCTCTTTCCAGTGTCGCCAAGCTCTTGAGGTGGGATCTTGGTAGCTTCACCACCAGCCTCATAAATAACTGGCTGGTACCCACCGTGCAGCTCACTATACGCGGGGCTCGTTGTGTGAAGTGTCGTTGGAGAGTTCGGGTTGATAGGGTCGAAGTAATGGCCATTAGTCGGAAGTTCTTGTTTATCTCCGAAAGTGCCACTGGGTGATTGGTAGGTGGACGGGCTTGCTTCTTGACTCTGCTTCTTCTTACGGCGGAGAAAGAAGAATATGGCCAAACCAAGAAGAGCAATAGCGACAACGCCTCCGATTGTACCTCCGACGATGGCACCGGTAGGAGTGCTGGGGCCTCCCTCATCATTGGCGTCTGTCTCAGTAGCGGCAAGGACAGAAGTTCTCGTAGGAGTTGTAGCAGCTCCTCCATCAGTTTTCCCCGCCTGGGTCTTGCTCTTTAGGGATTGAAAAGAGTCGTAGGCTCCGTCGTCGGTCATGAATGATCTGGGCTTTTGCCCCTTGAAGGTGAGGGCGGCGCTATGGGGGGTGGTGTTGTCAACGTCGTCGCACCAATAGTTCAGGGTGTTGCCCTCCCATGAGGCAGTGTTGCAGAACGGAGAGGCTGTGCCGGTACTGTCGTCTTCTTAGTTAAGTTTCAGATCAGAATGCACTTATTTAGGCCTTACCATTTCAAGGTGTAGCTATCAAGCTCACAGGCGTCGTCGCATTTACTTGAATGAAAATACTCCTTGGAATTAACACAAGTGCGATTCCACTTGCATTGTTTCGAGTGACAACAAAGAACACCGCCGTTGTCCAAACCCAGCGAAGAAACGGCAGGATGGAAATAGCAAAGGTCCTCGCTATGAGGACAGGCGAGGCTGGCGCCGATTCGCTCCGAGATATAACCACACACGCTATTAGTAGCAACAGAGAGGACTGGTATGTCGCTTTTGTCACGCCGTCGTTCAAGATCTTGGAGTGTTGGAGGAGGCGTCTGCCGAGGGACAATGTCTCTGAGCAGACGTGCGGCCATGACGCCTGTGGCACTAAGTGTAGTGCAGTAATTGGTCTAGAGGTACCACGGTGGTGTGAAAAGGGCGTATCGTTCAGAACCGACTAATCGAAAGGCTTGATCGTTCGCAGCGGAGGATGAGATGCTCCAAAGGAAAGACAGGGGTAGTCGACGTGGGTTGGAGGCGTGTAGAGACTGTGGCTGAATGTCACCAACAAGATTCGTGCTAGTGATCTTTGAAGAGAGAAAGGTTCGGCATGAGAAGTCGTCGTGAGTCGCAATCGGATAAAAAGATGCGAGAGAAGAATGGAAATGCCATTCGTGAAACAGAAGACGGGTAGTCACCCCACAGGTCCACTCCAACCACCGTTGAGCCTCGGATCTAAATATCATCTCGCAAAAAGATTACCGTTTCAGGAAGCATCTCGGGCTGTAGCATAGCTGCCAAGAGACCGAAACCAGCGGCTGAACATAAAGCCCACATAACTACGGAGAATTTGGTTTGCACGGGGAATAGAAGCAGGCCTTGCACAGACGAGATGCGTTGTAGTATGCTCAGCACTTATTGGCTGGAATACGATCGCTAAAGAGGTTGTCTCCATTATAAGCCAGGGGTGGTCCTGGCCTAGGAACGTTTCGCTGAAGAACAAAGGTCTTTCAACTCTCACATTCCAATCCTTCACTTGAGCACAATCTTCTCAATTATCGCCGAGGAACTATCCATGACCTCTCCATCCATGATTCCCTGAACATACACATCACCGATATACTCAAACTCAAACTCGGAGGTTTGCTGTTGAACGTGGTACTCACTGTCCTGAAGAATCGACTCCGGCTTCCGACGCAGGACATGGGGTACATTTCCACACAAGATCGCCCAAACCTCGTCTACAACTTGTGCGTCTGAAGGTCCAATACCAAAATAACCAGAGTCTGTAATGAAAAACACTTTGGCTACGCGCCATATCGCGTGCACTCTCAGCAACAGGGGCCCAGCCGAATGCGTGCCGAACATAGGCATCGACCGAGGCAACTTCGTCTTTGGAGGCCCGACGATCTGGCGAGGAACCATCGTAGACAAGATCACCAGTCACCGCACGGTAGAAGGCTTCAAGGGGTGTCATAGCCTTCGTGCCGACATATGGCTCGTCTGGTCTTCTACGACGTAACCAGCCATCGACAACAGCTTCCCATGAGTGTATTGTGCGTAGAGTATGATCATCATATTCTCTCATGCTGAGTTGCCGGAAATCAACTAGGTAATTCACGCATCCCAAGACGGCGATGCGGTCAACTTGGATACCTCGAAGGCCAAGGCCGAAACCATCTGCGGTCAATTCCGGCTCACAATACATGCCCTTTGAGCAGTTGAAGTATTGATATCTCCAGCAGTGACCAAAGTAGTCGGTTGTTCTCTTCTTGGGGTCGTCGGCGAATGTCCAATCTGCTGCCCAGCTAGGCAGACCTGGAGTCATATGAGGCTCGCCACAACGGCCGCATATCGGAAGGAGTCCACGATGGTGTCGTATGAGATCAATCGTAACGCGAGAATAGAGCTCCTTGCCCGAGAGCGTATAGTCGCAGAACGGCACGCTTTCAAAAGCCGACTCAGGAAGTATTCCCCTTAGGGCATAGATTTTGTCTAGAGGAACGGTTGCCTGTCGATGACGCCAGCGGTACAGCGGTCCTAAGATGGGCGCTGGGTCGTTGATTTGAAGATTCATGATGGGGATGCAAAACTCGTTGCTGAGTGGGCCAAGGGCGAACACGTCCTCGAACTGCTCTGAAACTCACTCTCGAGTCATAGCGTGTCATTTCAGATGCCACGCGTTTCAAAATGTCGAAAGATAGCTGGTAGCCTCCCCACACGATATGTGATTCCGCTGGTAGCTTTGCTTCTTGGATAGTCCAGATACGCTGCCACCATTTCACGCCTCGCCATCTCACCCGCGGGGAGCCCATGAGGGCAAGGATTACTTCCCCCAGGCGCTGTACAGATTCCCTATCCTCGCAACGCTTTGCGCTGGTGAGGTTTGCTAGACTCTCCAAGGCTATGGCTACATCTCCCTCGGTGAAGCCCGCCTCCTGTTCACTGGGAAGCTCGCCCAGCCAGATGATACCGTGGGAGGACTTCTTGTAAATGTCACGCATGACGCTTACTTGACGAGACTTTTCAATCTCATTCGTCTGATCAATGCAAAGTTGGTCGATCCATAGCGTTCTCACCTTATCAGGCAAGCGAAGCCGTGACAGCGCAAGATAGAGGCTCTCTGTGACTGCTCTCGGAGATCCTCCGACGGTGATCTGGCGAGTGTTGGACTGGTCGCCCCAGGAGTATGATAGGGTTTCATAGCGCGGATTACTTCTCAAAGGCACCGTCTGCAAGTTACAGACAATATTTTCTCCGCGCTCTCCCGGGAGGAGTTGGAGGAGGACAATGTCGATATTCGAGAGATCAAGGTCTCGTTTGTCTTTTGTCAACATCCTGTATCTGAAGATAGACCATGTGTTACATACGTAGTGGGTGAGAAGCCATCGCGAATTTGGAGTTGATCGTGATACGAGAGTGGTCGAGCTGACTTTGCGCAAGCTTGAGAGGCTACCCCGCGGCAGCGAAGGACCAGCTGAGGTTCTATCTATTGAAATGCTCATTGATTATGGAAAAAGAGTTACTCCGCCTGAGAGAACATCCTTGTAGGGCTGGTGGGCTTTGACGCCTCGTAGGGCTGGGCCAAACGCCTCGTGGCGCCCAGCGTATTGTAAGCTGTTTACATGTACAGACACAGTTGCAGTTGAAGGTCTTGTCAAAGCAGGCATATTCTACTCCGGAGACGGCTTGGACTTTACAAAATGACAGCCGGGGCATCATATCGATACGTGAACATACTGGTATCTCTTGATAAGACGTCATATGGTCGCCTGCCACAGTGATACAGCCTTCATAACAGAGCCTGTAGTATTCTAGCCGATAGCTCAAACGTCTCTATCTTAACAAAAGAACTCCCTGTGCCCCCTTCTTTATGCAGCTTTGTCTAATAAACAACAGCAACAGTCTTGCTCCATAACAGATGTTGCGTGGAAACCATGAAAATACATCCCATCACGGCCTTGACGCCCTTCCGCCAATCCAATGCTCTATTTCTTCAAAGGTGTCAAACCCCCAAATTTCAGTTCAATACTTGGGCGCCCAAGAAAAACCCGAGACACCCTAAGCTTTTATGCTTTCTAATTCTAAAGAGATACTTATAACTCCCTAAAATAATCATAAGAGTTATAGAGCCTATCCTAAATTTTAGTAATTCCTTTCTTTCTATTTCTTACCTATAGAAATGCCGTATCAAGGCAGCGTAACCAGTTGAGCTTTGCTATGTCTCAAGTTTTTCTCGGACCGCGTGAGCAGTTAGTTCACCATCTCCCGAAGCGGCAAACTCCCACCCCCGCAAGCTAGTCAGACATCCCCACAGATGAATATCCAATCGGTTTCAAGACTTGCTCGGCAGTCGATCACGGCATCGGCTGAAACCAGATCTTGTTCCTGTTCCTGTTTGAGTAGTGTGGGGTAGTCTATATAAAGATAAAGATCCTAGCATACTTGCCCTCCGTAAGCCGAAGCATTGCCTGCAGACATTAGACATGCAAGTATAGGGCCCTGGTCGAGTACAACCAACAAGAGCACTATCAGTTTCTCACCTAACAAGTCCCAATGGGGATTGGTCAAAAGCCCTCTCATAGGGCTGCCGTTGTAGTCGTAAGTTGAGTGACCCCCCCGTGCCTTGTCTTCACCATGCGACCACCCGCAGTCATTCTGACACGAACGCGACGCGACAGCGCTCAGATGCCAGCTTTCACTTCGACATACGCTCAGTGCCGATACCTAGCATCCAGCCATGGGAGGTTCTCATCAAACTCTCTGCCACCGGCGTCTGCGGCACCGACATGTCTCTCGCAGCTGGCCACGCCGGCCCATGCCGAGACATTCTGGGCCACGAAGGCGTGGGCCGTGTCGTACGGGTAGGCGACGGGGTAGACCAAAGCATTGTCAAGATCGGCCAGCGCGTGGGCATCGCCTGGGTTCGCGATGTCTGTGGACGGTGCTCCTGCTGCCGCGAACCTGGGGGCGAGACGCGATGCCTGGAGCAGCAGAACTCGGGTCGTAAGTGGGACGGCACGTTTGCTGAGCACTGTGTGGTGCCAAGCCGCTACGTGCTGCTTCTCCCTGATGATGCTGCCCTGCCGGATGAGCTGGTCGCGCCGACCTTGTGCGGCGGTGTTACAGCGTACAAGGCGTTGAAGACTTGCGGAGCCACGCCGGGAGAATGGATCGCCGTTGTAGGGGCAGGCGGTGGTGTCGGCGGACTGGCGGTTCAGTATGCAAAAGCCATGGGGTATCGTGTTGCCGCCGTCGACGTTGGGCCTGCCAGGGAGTTCTGCCTCAAGATGGGAGCCGATGCATATTTTGACGCCTCAGATCCTGGCATGACGGTTGCCCTCAAGAGGCTCACCCCCGACGAATCTGGAGCAAAGGCAGTCATCGTCACAGCAGGATCTGGCAAGGCGTATCAGAGTGCGCTTGATCTCGTAGCTGTCTTTGGCACGCTGGTTTGCGTGGGAATACCACCGCCAGACCAGACTTTGACCTTCCATCCTATCGTCATCATGGACCGGGGTATCCGCATCATTGGAACCCTGGTGGGCACGCGGACAGAAACGCTTGAGGCTCTAGAATTTGTCCGGAGAGGCGCTGTGCAGCCTGTCGTGAACATGATAGGCTTCGAGGAGCTGGCCAGTGTTGCGGATAAGTTTGCCACAGTAAGTCCTCCCTGACCTTATTTATTGATGTTTTGAACTAACATTTTCAGGCAACTGGAAAGTTTGTCATTCGATTCTGAAAGCGATTGCTTTGGGCCGGATGGCCGCTGCTGAGCACTACTGGTGTTAACATTGTTGGAAGAGCAAGGAACCCAAGTTCGTACGTTGAAGGGATTCTTGAGAACGGCGGCGTTGCGTCCGTCTGTCTATAATCGTTGAATGATTTCATCGCCATTTCATGTTTGGCTTTGATAAAGCCGAGATCCCTTAGAAAGCATCTCCTATCAGAATTGCATTGAAAGCCTGGTTTATATGAAACGTCTCCTATCAGGGGGTTGATTCCGGAATAGACCGACACATTCCGGTCAGAATACTTTCCTTAACTGCTGCTATACTACTACGATTTTTTGTTAAAGATTTGGCCACGGCATTAAGCGGAACGTTAGTCCCCCTAAGACCTCAAATATACAAGCTGCGTGTACGTCTATCTAGCAGATCCGAGGTATCTCAATGTAACAGCATAATGGTCCCTCCTGTGGCGCTTTGGGTGATGACCTTGGAAGTAGTCCAGGATAGAAGTCTGGTGTTGCTCAGTATTGTACCTCTCATCTATGTACATGGAAAGCTCAGTAGAGAAGTTGGCAACTGTTTCAATGGTGTTTCGTCATTGGGTGCCCAGTAACATATCTCATGACCGGTCCGTTGGCCTCTTGAAACCAAAAACAGCCAGAACACGTCAAACACTCGTCAGTATTCATTTTCTGACTCTCAAGACTCAAGAAGAAGCATCTGCCGTCCCAGAAGATTCTCCTTGCAACACAGCATGGCTTCTCGCCTCCATTTCTCTCGTATCGGAAGAAGCATTACTGGATCTATCATCGGAAGAAGCAGGATCGGTGATTTCCACGCGTCCGCCTCGATATGAAGATCCATAGTATCCGTTCCCCCGCATAGTCACACCTCCACTTTGCCTGCAGCTTACTGCTGCTGCTCACTGTTACTTAAGTCGCAGTTGGCCGCAGCGCGTTATATTTCCGGTTCGAGAAACAGATACGCCGGTTAATGTTTCACGGACGCGCGGGGTTTGTCTTTCAGGTGCATTTAAAGCTGCCGTCGTGTCTCTTCCAGCCCGCCTGGTCTCAGCATTGCCTTCTATCGCCAGCTTGTAGTCTTTTATGTTCACAACATGGCCTCACCCTTGGTTCTACCTCCCGGCATCGATGGCGCCGTCTTTCACGAGTTCATTGCGGCTTCTATGGAGATCACAGGTCCTGATAATGTCACCATCATCTCTCACGCCGCCCAGTTGAGCAAGCAGGACTACCTTGATCCAAGCAAAGCGCATGACATGTTCCATATTACTGGCAAACAGCATTTTGTGTCTTCAGCCGTCATCACCCCGCGAGATGCTTCCGAAGTCCAGGCGATTGTCAGGCTGTGCAACAAATTCGAAGTCCCCCTCTGGCCATTTTCCATCGGCCGCAACGTTGGATATGGAGGAGCTGCCCCTCGAGTCCCGGGATCAGTTGGGCTCGATCTCGGCAAGCACATGAACAAGATCCTCAAAGTCGATGTCGAGGGAGCGTATGCCTTGTTGGAGCCTGGTGTGACATACACGGACCTTCATCAGTACTTGGTTGATAACAACCTCCGTGACAAGCTATGGATCGACGTGCCCGACCTAGGAGGAGGGTCTGTCTTGGGCAATACTACTGAACGAGGAGTAGGCTATACACCATATGGTATGATAGCCCCTACCAATGATCTAACCTCGAGGAAGAAGGTGCTATCAACTGGCCAGGGGATCACTTTATGATGCACTGCGGTATGGAGGGTAATAGTCAAGTCTGATTCTCTTCGTTCGAATGTTCATTTACTGATATACGGGCCAGTGGTATTACCAGACGGCACACTGGTACGCACAGGGATGGGTGCACTTCCAAACCCTGACGCCGATCCCAACGCGCCGCCACACGAGCAAGAGTCCAATTCCGCCTGGCAACTCTTCAACTACGGATTCGGCCCATACAATGACGGTATCTTCACCCAGTCGTCACTCGGCATCGTCGTCAAGATGGGCATTTGGCTCATGGTCAACCCGGGCGGCTATCAGTCGTACTTGGTCACTCTTCCCCGAGATGAGGACCTCCACCAGGCCGTAGAGATCATCAGACCGCTTCGAACATCCATGGTGCTCCAGAACGTGCCCACCGTAAGGCATATTCTCATGGATGCAGCTGTCATGGTACGTGAAGGGTGTGAAATCATTATGTGTCTGTTTCTTGCTAACAGTGGTTTGAAAGGGCAATCGTGCATCTTATACATCATCCAAGAACCCTCTGAACGACAAGGAACTCGACGAGATTGCAGAGAAGCTAAACCTGGGTCGCTGGAACTTTTACGGAGCACTCTACGGCCCCGAGCCAATTCGAAAGGTCATGTGGGAAGTAGTAAAGAACGCATTCAGTGCCATCCCCGGGGCAAAGTTCTACTTTCCTGAGGACATGCCCGATAATCTTGTCCTGCAAACCCGCAACCTCACTCTACAAGGAATCCCCACCACAACCGAGCTGGAATGGGTGTAAGTCTCTCAACCCTTGTACCATATACACCTCGTGGCTGACCATCTCCAGCAACTGGCTGCCCAACGGAGCACATCTCTTCTTCTCGCCCATCGCCAGGGTCACGGGCGACGATGCCGTGGCGCAGTACGAAGTGACGCGCAGACGATGCGAAGAAGCCGGCTTTGACTTCATCGGCACCTTCGTCGTCGGTATGCGGGAGATGCACCACATAGTATGCCTCGTCTTCAACCGCATGGACGAGGGTTCGTGTCGCCGCGCACATGCGCTCATAAGCACGCTGATCGACGACGCGGCGAAGAAGGGATGGGGCGAGTATCGCACGCACTTGGCCTTGATGGACCAGATCGCGCAGACATACAGCTTCAACAACAATGCCCAGATGCACCTCAATACCACCATCAAGGATGCCCTTGATCCCAAGGGGATTCTGGCCCCTGGCAAGAATGGAATCTGGCCCAAAAACTACGACGCAAAGAAATATGCAGTACACCCGGGACCACTGACTCGAGGGCCACGTTTGTAAATACTCGCTTCGTTAGATACAAAGGCCAATTCAAGACGAAGAGTGTGTGCCAATGGATCTTGGGGGAGTGATCGAGTGATTATTCTAGGTATTTCGGATACTGTGACTCGAGTAGTAGTCAACAGAATCAGAGATGAATCGTATATACAGAACTAAAAGTCCGAGTTCCAAACCAATGAACATGCTTCTACATCCAAACAGACAACATAGCTGTCAAGGGAACCAGGGCATGACCCAGAAACGCTGCCATCTTGACGCCTCCGGAGGCTTTCCTCTCTGGACTACTACCCTTACCACCAGCATCTTTTTTCTCTTCAGACCCCTTTATCGGCCTGGGCTTCTTCCCTTTCGGCTCGACAACAACCCAGTGCTTCACCACCGCCGTCCCAGCCGCCAACGCCTCCATCTGCTCATCGGTGCAAGACTCTGGCAGACGAACAAAGCACATATTCTCCCGAGACTCGGGGACCTTGCTATTCACATCTGCCACGCTCATCGGGCCAGTGGTGCTGTAGCTCTTGTTCTTAGCCAAGCTGACCTTTCCGGTGGCAATGTCGTAGCCAAACATGGCTCGCTCAAAGATGACGGAGAGCGTCTCTGGTTGATAGGCTGCCACGCCGTGGCCAGCCTGGAAGATGCGCGAGAAGGAGACGTTGCCGTGTTCTCGGACGAAACCGCCCTTGTAGGACGAGTTTGTGATGATGGACTCGTAGCCCGCGGAGCGGAATGCCTCGGAAGACGGACGCTCCAAAGCCAGGCTGGTGTACTCGCCTCCGTACCCTTTGGATGAGTGTCAGTGTCGAGGGAAATGCTGTGAAGGAGTTTGCTTTGGCGATACTTACAAGAGCATCGATAGTCACGATCACCGTAAATCATGGCCACGTTTACACCACCTTTGATGACCTTCTCCAGCGTGGTCAGGCTCCCAATCGCCGTATCACCAGTAACCCCAAGGAACTCCTGGGCGATACGTCCCCACTCGGAAGTAAAATTCAGAGGCACGCCCAGCTCCTGCTGAACCCAAGGTTGGTTGAGGTAATTCTCCGCGTAGTGCCACGGGAACCCTGTCAGGTTGGAAATGGTAACGTCGAAGGGGTTTCGCTACTTCATCATGAGTATCTCGAGACGCTTCTCGGTGGGTAGACTCGACTCACGTCATAGACTGCGTTGTATGCGCCCTGCACGTCACAGAAGCACACTTTGGTTGCCTTGACACATGCTTCATTCACCGTTTTGTTATTTCCAAAGCTTTGAGGGTCCCCTTCCTCGACGAGTGCACGACACCGGTCAACCAGGTCGTGGCAGCCCACGTCGGGGGCTGTGATGGTATCGATAACCTTTTTGTACATCTTGTCGTCGAATATCTCAATGCCGTAGGTATTGCTGCGGCCAAAATCGGCGGATCCCAGTGCCATGATGTGGACGTCAATGGCGGGCTCTTGAAGTCCCAGGGTGGCGAGGTTGAGCGTGGTGGCATTTGCGAGAGCAGGCTTGCCGCTCTCGATGAGATGGTTCTGGTCTTGGAAATAGGAGAAGAAGCGCGGGCCGTAGAAACCACCATACTGTTGGGTTGTCAGTCAGTCTCAAGCAAAGACAAGTCTCAAGCAAAGACAGGTCTCTCGGGTCCACGCACAGATGATGTCCACAGAGAAATCTCATTGTTCGTCGTGTTCCATTCAGGAAACCTAGTAAATGTCAGCAATCTTGGCACTTGTCTGAAGCCAGAGGCCTTGAATGACTCGTTGAACCAAACTTGTGCAAATGCCCAGAGAGTTCGTGCAGCGCTCATCGTCGTCTTGGGGATCGTCTCGGGGGCTTTTGGGTCAAGTGTTGCCTGCAAGAAGGTGACGTTGGTCTCAGGAACGTCGGCGCCTCTCAGTGGTGTGAATGTATGCGCCAACGTGTCCACCGTGCCGTTGACCAGTGTAGCGTATGAGAAGCCTGTTCCAAGAGGTTGGTCGATGTACAGCATGTTGACATTCTCGTTCCACGAGAACTCATTGCGGGTAGTTGGGTTTCCGTCAGGGTTGAACCAGCACGGAAAGCCGTTCGTGCTATCAAATGAAGTCGAGCCTGGTCCACCGCCAATGTAGATTGATGTTGGTGCACCAGAAGGATCATTACGGGACTCTAGAAAGCTGGTCTTCAGCAAGTTGGTTGTGGACAGGCGGACGAGATTTCTCTCTTACCAAAGAACCAGAAGAAGATGTGAGCAGACTGATCCTTGTCCCAATCTTTGGCATCCGGGAGAAGGTCCTTCGGCAGAGTCACATAGCCGCTGTAAGAGTTGACGCCGTCGGTGGTCTCACAGATGCTCGTCTATGATGAATCTCTAGTCAGTACATGATGACTGGGCTCTTCATGTTTCAATCGATGTGGTTACCCGTTTGTACGAGATGTCAGCTCCCTTAAAAAGCTTTGATGACAAGGCTTGGAGACCTCTTGGAGCAGGAGGAAACTTCTGGGCAGCTGCCAGGACTCCGAAGGACAAAAGAAGGGCTGGTAACCATCCCATTGTGATATGAAGGTGAAACTGTTTGTTTGTTTGGATAGAGTGGTTGAAGCTGGAGACTCTCGATGCAGAGAAGGATAGAATCCTTTATATGGCTTCCAATGGCAATCTTGTGGGTGGCCCTCGGGAAGGTCTGGCACCGAACCAAACGGCCGCATTGGCGACCATGTCGTGGCTTCGCCCATGTACAATGGCTGACATGAAGCCTGCATATGGAGAGTTCTTCTAAGACAAGGGTTCATTGACATGACAAGGGTCATTGACATGACAAGGGTGAGCTGACGGATCTGTTGGCGACACAGCGAATGAGCATCCGAGATAGACTGAGGCTCAGACCCAACGCGCCGGCAGGATGACGAACCCCTTGGCAAGGCTGGGGAAGAGAGATGAGTTATGGCGAGCTGGCAAGTCAGAGGTCGACCTGACAATGTCGTGATGGTCGAGTCCTTGGTGCTGACAATACGCCCAATATTCCCCAGGTCACCTCGCCACCAGTCAATCATTGATAAATCACTTATAAATCACGCTGCTTCATCTCATTGAGAGGGGCAATAGAGTCTTTTCAGCTATGCATGCATCGCATTCTGGCATCCTTTGTATAGTGTATATCCGTCCGGCCCTAATCCCAAAATCCCTTGCATTCCATAAGGGAAGCAAACTTTTGACCCAAATCCCGAATCCTTTCCCTGCGCCGTGTACAGTCTTCGCAGTCAAGTCATTGTTGCAGGCGCACCAAACGAAGCAAAGCGAAACGAAAACGCTCTCCGAGACATCTTGACGCGGGTAATACAGGCTTCGCCCGACTCCGTAAAGGCCTCTTCCTCGACATGTTCCCAGTGGACCTGGACCTGGGCCCCTTCGTTTGTCGCTCGCTCAAAACCACATTAAAACATGTCTCTGACCGTTCAACGGTGAGCAGCCCACATGAAGGGTCAACCGTGATGACCAGAAGAATGGAGGATTAAAATAAAAAGAGAGTAAAACAGAGGCGGAAGGACAACGGAAAAAACAAATCGCAGTAACAGAAACGGCTCCCAAAACTCCAAATACGGATGCCCGACACGCCATGCCAGGCTTGCAAAGTCCGAAACCGTAAACGCCAAACATTTCTGGCCGTAAGCTAAGCCGTAAAACATTCTCCAGTAATCCTTTCGAGACTAGCCAGAGGGTCGTGCTGTCTCGAATCAGACAGACAGGAGGAACCATGATATCAAGCGACAGGCCTGATGTGGCAGTGTTGAAGGCGAGGTGCCAGTGATTGATAAAATACCAAGATAGCACTGCAGTCTTTGGGTTGCTCTTGGTGATAAAGTGTTGCGGTGGATTACTCAGAAGCTGAATCTCAGTTGACAGTCGCCGGCGTGATCCTATCCTCGAATGGCCGTGGCTGCGTGAGAATCGCCCGACCAAGGAAACCGATCAATCATCTGTTGCTGGACGTGGTAGGACAGATCGTTCGACGGCGTACCATCAAACGTCATGAAGGCGGGCGAAGCGGACCTCGCCGTGGCCGAAGGTCTCGGCGTCGGCGATGTGCTGCCAGCCCGGAAAGCATCCTTAGGTGTTGCTGGCGCCGACGAGGGGCTGTAGGTGCCATATCCCAGCTGAAGGGTATGATGGGCCGCGGGTCCGGCGTGATGGACACCAGCGATGGGGCTTCCAAGAGAGGTGGTGCGCGCGTGGCGAGGGACCTGGGCCCCGGGGGGACCGTCGAAGCGGGCACCGGCGAGCGTGCCGTCCTTCATGTTGGGACTCGACTGCTTTGATCCAAACTGCAACACCAATGACTGTTAGTAACCAACTCTTCTATTTTGCGCCTGGCCTGCCGTGCCATCCCGTCGATCCAGGTGAGCAGCAGTGTAATCAACATGGCGGCCGAGGGAAGGACGAGGGCCGGAGGCGGGTAGGACTGCGGGGGCACGTACAAAGCAGTACTTGTTGACCAGCTCTTCGTAAGACGAGCCGGAGATTGTAGAGTTGGGCGAGGTCGCCCCAGGAGCCGTCTGGCTCTGGGTCGATGTTGCGACCGCGTTGGTAGGGACAGTAAGGGCGGGCTTAGCACTGCGGACGTTGGGCTTCATGTAAAGCCCATCCTTGTCCTTGGGAGTAGTGTCCTTGGCCGCCTGGACGGCAGCGCTGAGGGATGCACCAAAGTCATAACGGTTCGAGAAGGCCAGTCCACTGGGTGTGCCAAAGCCGTTGGCAGGGTTATCGCTGGCCAGGTTTCCAGCAGACTTGGACTTGAGGCGAAGGCCGCCTGTACCGTTGGCAGACTCTCCGAGATACTCGTGGATGGGCTGGTCAAAGCTAAGCTTTGCATCCTCTCCAAACTCGCCAAAGCCAGCAGGCATTGACTTGGGCCGAGGCACAGGCGAGTTTCCACTGCGTCGGCTGCTCCGGGGCAGGCCATTAGCCGGCCGAGAGGAAGCCCCCTGGAAGCTGTTCTTCCCGTTCTGGGGCAGATGCTTCTTCCGGAAGTCGACCTGGAAGTTGAGCTCGTTGTTGTTGTCCCAGTATTCTAGTCCGTTGACGGCGAAGCGCACGCAGAGGAATAGAGTCTTGGACTCGAGGTTGGCTGTATCAGCCAGCTTGATGGAGAAGGTAAACCGGTCATGGCCCAGTGGCGTTTCCCGGGGGCGGATTTCGTGGCTGTAGTCAGCGGTAACCTCCGAAGTAGTCTTCCAGTAGTCTAGGGTGAAACGGCAGGTAACGGACTTCTGGAAGGCGATGTTGGCAACAGCCACAGAGCCTAGCAAGGTCTTCTGGTCGGCCGACAGCCACACCTTTTCCAGCCGCGCGGGCAACGCCTTGCGAGAGACAGAGTCGTGGGGGAAGTTGGTGGTGAGGATCTCCCACTCAAAGGGAGGCGACCTCACGGTCTTCTTGCCGTTGCCAGGGAAGGGATACTCCGTGTCGCTCTCGTAGCTGTCAATCGGCGAGGAGCCAGCGCTCACAGCAAGAGGCCGGTCCACTTGCAAGAAGTGTCGGACATGCTCGAGATGTGAGTCAAAGTGAACAGCCTTGGAGAAGACGGGAGTGCCGGGCATGCTGGAAGGGCGTCGTCGCGAGGGAGGGCGCAGTGCAGGTCGAACAAGCTCGCCCGACTTCTTTCGCACCATCTGGGGCTTCTTGAGCAGCTCCTCGTCGGTCTCCTCCTCAGATACCGACACGGAGTTGTCGGCAGACTTCAAGATGCCGGCATGAGGCTCAGTGGCCGATCGAACATGTCCCATCCTGCGTCCCGCCTTGGCGAGGTCGCCGAGAGCGCTGGTGCTGAGGCTGAGGTGGACACTGTCTTTCCGACGCAGCTGGTTGTCGCCATTTTCTTGTCGTGGTTGTGATTCTATTGGCTCGGGAGAGGATGATCGTTGCATGGGGATCTGACTGACAGCATCTCGCAGGGCCTTGTCCAGCTTTCGCCCACGAATCTCTGGTTGTTGCTCCTCATCGTCGCTACCGGAAGAAGCAGAGTCGGGGGGCGAGATGATGGCGCCCATCGGCATGGTACGGTCGTCAGTGACTGGCGGGGGAGATTGCCGGACGCTTGAGGGGACCGCTGAGCCCATGCTCTTGAGATCCTCCGATGTGCCCTGTGGTGTCAAGGTGCCTACTGATCCATCGCTGACGGCAGAGGCGGAGGGTGTTCGTCGGTGCTTGTGGAGGTACGAGGCGGATCGCGGGAGGCTAGGTCGACTGCTCGACTGCAGTGACGAACGCCGGCTCGCAACAGGCGACGAAGAGGCTGATGAGGCGGGAGATCGATTTGAGGGTGGCGTGTAAGGCATTCCCAACTCGGGTGTGTGGAATTAGAGGGGAGGAAGAGGACGCGGACGAGGACGGAGAGGGATTCCGTGGAAGCCTTTGCCGGGAGCTTTTACCACGTGGAGGTGAAGAGGGTGAGTTAGGGCCGACGCGAATTGCTCACGATGTCGAGGCAAGGAGGGAGTCACGGTAGCGTGGTGTTGTTTTTTCCGGCCTTAGCGCATAAGGGAAGCACGGTTGGTGATGGTAAGGTGAGGTAATCGAGATGAGATGAGGTCTAAAATCAAGGAAGGCACTGATCAGCATGCTTTAGGATGAAATGTTTTGTGGGGATGAGGTGCATAGGTAATTTTGCGTCAAAAGGCAGCAGTCTTAGGGTGGCGAGATGGCGATTGAATTATCGGACGAGGCTATCGTGTTGACAAGGCGATTGAGGTTTGGGATTGAGGTTCAGAGAGAATGTTGGTGCTGTTTGGTGCATGTCATGTCATGTATGTCATGTGCAAACCAACTTACAGTTGTTGAGCCGCGTGCGTGTAAGAAGCACTTGCAAAGCAAAGCAGAGCAAACTGGCGACACGGGAGGTGCTCTGGCAATATTCCAGCAACAGAGCGAACCGAGAAGCACAGCCGCAGAACAGAATCAATGCAATGCAGAGGCAGAGGCAAAGACAGAACAGGTACAGCATTCGCTGGGCGCCAATACCGCTGAGGCGATGCTGGAACAACTGTTCCTGCTACGTATTGGGATTGAAATAAAGATGCAAATGAAGGCGTGGGATGAGACAGCACAAGAGCCCGTGACGACGACGATTGACAGCGCGCGTTACAGGGGGTCCACCCACTAAACAAACGTCCACTCTAGCCACTTCAAGCTAAAACGGTCACTGAAGCGGCATTCTCGGTCCCCGTTGAGTGCTGAGCTCACTAAAAAAACATCCCAACCGCCGGCTGCTCCCCTAACCGGTCAAGCCCCCTCGTCCACGTTAACCCACTAACAAAACCCCCCCGGGTAAGGTTTTGTCTCATCCAAAAAAAGAGCCCCGAAACTTCAAGAGCCAACTCAAGGCCCCTGTCGCTGACGCCCGGCTGCAGAGTGGAGGTCGATGATGCTTGAGTTCCAGCGATTGGATGTTTCAACTGGGCTCTTGAAGCGGGTTGGTTCTGGGAGTGGTCTGGCTTGCTGCGACCACTACAAACCTCGCTCGCACTCTCATTGCGTGTCTAACAAACATATCAAAACCAGTTGAAACGAGGCAGCTTCTGGATACCTCGCCGTAGAGGCTGAGCTGCATCGAGCTGGGCTGTGCATCTGCCCACCTACAATGAGTGTGATACAAGTGCAAGACACGAAATATGCTGTGCGTCTCGGAGACCACTACTACGTAGGTCTCTTAAGCGGGTGAGACGCAGCGAACGGCAAGCCGCAGATTTCTGACATCTCACGATCCATCCAAGTCCCGACCGCCACCTTCATTCCTGGGAGGCTACATAATTAGTGGCACAGCGGCATCATCGTTCATCATCAAGCGGTGACTTGGGTAGGGATAGTTATCGAGGAAAAGAAAAGAAGAGTATTGAGTTGTGACAAGAAGAAGCAACGTGCAACAAACTCAAGACCGAGTCGAGGTGCATGACGGCATCCAATGACAGAATGGGCAGCAAAAAGCAAAGACAGCTCATCGATGCTGGTCTGTAGGTTTTCATGGGACTTTCTTGGCTCTTTCGAGATGCGAGATGGACGTCAAGGTGGCGGCCACTCACACAGCCCCATCGCATAATCACACCAAGCGGGCACTGGGCGGGCACCAGGGACGGACGCCAGAAGCGCCTCCGAATGCCAAACCCAGTAGTTCAGCATGTCCATCATGGGGAAATTCATTAGCACGCGACGACTTCTTCTCTGCGCCTGCATACTGTACACGTACAGTAGTGGCAGTTGCGAGAGGTCATATTATGCGCTAACCCGCCAACTAAATCTTGACCGGCTGCGCGTTTTTGCTAGGTGCTGATGTCAGTGTCCTAGCCGATATGGACAAGTATAGCTTGGAAACTACGGATGCGTAGTAGGTAGCGCATCGACGTGGTCTTGTTGGGTACGTAGGTAGATGAGACAACGAGAGCTGTTCCTTTAATCGCTGATGAGGTTATCTCTTGTGGCTACCTATTTTCAGCCCTGTGGGAAGCGCTGAGCAGGTTATCTTGTCTTATACCTACTTGGGCGAGACCAGGACCTACCAACACTAAGGAACCCGCGATGCGGCGAGACGCTGATCACCATTTTCCCTGGCATTACTGGGCATTCCATTCCGCCTGGATCTAGATCGAACACCATGTGCCGCCTCCAGTTTTCAGTTCTGAGACGGTCATCCAAGTTCTCGGGTGCCGCCTACACAGTCCCCGGGCGCCCTTCCTTAACCCGAGAGGGAGGCCCAGCCCAACCCTTCATTCGTCTCTTGACCGCAGGTGGACAGTTCCCAGAGGATGCCATCACCAAGAGTCCCAAAACGTGCTTGGCTTCAAGCTAGCTTCAAGCTCCATCTCCAACGGGTAACATCCCTGCTCAGCGAGCACCACACTCCATCTCATCTTAGTACCCACCTCCCTAGGAAAATGAGGCAATCACCGAGACGGGGCATCCAACGATTGGCTGTCGAACGTGGTCAGGCTGGCCCACCCCCATCTCGATTGGCTCCCGCGGTCGCATAGAGTGAGGCGGACGGCGCGCCATACTGACAAGTATGACTCCCCTTCTCCAGATCCTTCGCTGTCACCAACTGCTTCACACCATCTTTTTTGGGGGTGTTTTTTGACTTC
This sequence comes from Fusarium buxicola, assembly GCA_014899095.1. NCBI lineage: Eukaryota > Fungi > Ascomycota > Sordariomycetes > Hypocreales > Nectriaceae > Fusarium > Fusarium buxicola. The sequence goes on along the minus strand of JAAVUK010000114.1, from coordinate 12,213 downwards.
CAAAATGAAATAACCTCATGCTCCGGGGAACTTGGGCCCTTGTTCTAACCACGACGATCTCACCAGGTCTGGGTCTAGGAGCGGCTAGTCTAGACTGAACGATCTTCATCAAAAGCATGGCCCAAGCATCTAATCCTTCAGGCGATTCCTCGACTAGCTAGACTAGCTATAACTATGGCGAGGAAATCGCCCGAGTCCTGTGTCATGCAGCCAACTACTACGCTTGCAGCTACAGGCTCCTGCTGACTCGAGCATGAAAGCTTGGTAGTATTACCTCGTACTGGCACTTTCTCCCTAACTCAGGAACCGCAGCAATCTGCTCGATAATTGAAGCTACTATACGTAGTCTGCAACCATCACCGCCTTCACGCCGGGCATCCGCCGCGCCGCTTGCAACCTCATAAAGTTACAACCCAGCCCGGGAGCTCATCCGGATCAACAACAGTCCTGGCCCAGCGTGATGCATCCCTTTCAGCGCCCGTACAGTAGTTATCGATCAATGCCAGACAATGATACCTATGTATGCTTGCAAGTCTCAACAGCATCTCCCAAACCCTTGAGCTTGTTGGCCAGGCTTAACCCAAGACCAGGAGTTCCCACTTTCCACTGCCTCGTTTCCTTGCGTTGATCATGCAAGCTCAACCCCGTTTCAACTCGATATTTCGCCGATCATTTACAGAGCTGGTCCACCAACTCCCTCGTGCCCGTGCGGCCTCGAGCTTCAGCCGCCACGCACGTGTGAAACGGGAACGCAATGCCACTTGCTTTGATTGTGTGTTTGCTTACGACGCGTCGTGCCGGCACTTTATGTCGATCCGCGGCTTATATCGAGCACGTGCAATCTTTTACATACGCCCTGATGCATGTCTCCATAGATTTGGGCTGAGCCGCAAACGCCTGGATGGATAGGCACAGCTACCTGTGCCTTTCAGCTTGAGTCTAGGAACCAGACAACTATTGGGGAATTAGGCATAATACCACATGCAGCTTTCTTGTCACCTGACGGCATATTGTTAGTTGCCAAGTCTTCAATCTGTCAATATCCCATGAGGCTCAGGTGCAATAAAGCGCCCTCCTACCCTGCATCACAGTCGCTCGTAGATTACACATAACTCATCCTTATGCGTACGCCTTTGGCCATGTTGCTAGCGTTTGCTTAATGTGCTAGGAAATACGCAGCACATGGTAGGGAGGCCCTGGGTTGAAGCGATCAGTCGACGTCTAACGGCTTGTAACCCTAATCTAGATGCATGAAGGCAGTTCGTGATACGTTGGCGAACCCTACGCAAGCATCAACTAGGGATGAATTTTAGTGGTAACCAACCATGACTTCACAAACTGCTGTCGGCAGTCCCCTGTCTACTGCCGATGGAATTCGGAAGCCAAGCGGGACATCACCATCAACGCCGGGATCCCCCTTGGGATCAATAGCAAACATCATGCCATGATAAGCGCTTAGCGTTCTGCTAGAGCCATAACGCGAAGTCACGGTGCCAGCAAAGACCAACGACTAGTTACGTAGCAACGCCAGTTCCAACTCGGTAGGTATTTCGCCGCAGTCGTCGTCCAAGCTCGGGGCTAGCGGGCTGGCGATGAGAACGAGATCGAAACATGAATCTCGAGGATCTTGGGGATGGGCCTTGCAGCCGACTTGAACGGAGGTGCCGACTGTTGAACCCTTAACCCGGCCGTGGCAAACTGTCCACTTCGACACGTGTAGTGTTCCGAACAGCTCTCCTGGCCCCCCGATTCGCCTTCGGAGCGAGGATGTTCCCAGGAACGGCACGCGCTGGTGGCACTTGGGTTGGCGGCTAGTTGACTGCGACGGAGTTATGTCGGCTCCGGTTATGTTAAACCTTGGTGATTTGAGATGAACATAAGTGCTTGTTGGTTCTCTAATATCTTATCTTCTTACTAGTTTCCTTACCAGAGCCTCTCCAGGGTAAAGACCAGCCAGGAGAGGGGAGGAGATGAACTGTGATGCAATAGTCAGCTGCTTAGTTGTCCCCTTCAATTTTGCGTAATTATTAATAGCTACTCGCCTCGTTACCGGCGGCATTGCCGAAACTCGGCCCCTCTTAATCTCATAAAGCTCCGTAGTCTCAGTCCGTTAGAAGTGGAAACGGCCGGCGTTGCGCTTGGAGACTCTGGAGAACCCTGCGCCGTGCGTGGACGGTGAAATCGCCGGAGGATGCTCCGTCATCGCTCTTGTACCTGACACCGGAAAAACTTCGGCCTGACGACTCTCACTGAAATGACGCGCCGGTTAAACTCCACATCTCGGCCCATCATGACACCTCTCCCACTAACGCTTGGCACGGAACCAAGCAAAGTGTTGACCTTCTCGGCGATTCCTTTGAGCTCTATGTGAGTTACTCACGGCGTTTTACGGCACAATGCGCCGTTTCAACTTGGTCCTGCTGGCTGCGATCCAGCTTGCCGGAGCTCGCTCTCCGGGCTTTAGCATCCACGAGGATTTGTTGACATTTCCTCAGGTAAGCGGCCCCTCGTTCGCCATGCTGGCATCCCGGGATTGTGTGTTGTCTTGATGCTCAACGTCAACAGTTCGAAGTGGTCTTTGCCGACGACTACATCTCCGAGAAAGACGCCCACTCCCTCCTAGATCAGAGTAGCCAACATCCTACCTACTCCGCTGACTTTGCGCAATCGACCCTCGACCGTGTCCGAGAGGCCAACGAGCGCGACAATGACGAGGCCAATGAAGGCCAAACGGGGCCGTCACATACATACGAGCTCATGAAACTCCCTCCCAACCAATACCTCTGCTCCATCCCCGTCATTCAACCCCCCGCACCTGAGAATAAGACAGCCAACGAGCTGGCCAAGGCTGAAGAGGCGCGAGAACTCAGCCGCGCGACCTGGAGCGGGTGGGAACTCGTCGCTCAATTAGAGAACTCATGCCTCTACTTCATGTCTGGCTGGTGGAGCTACAGCTTCTGTAACAACCGCGAGATTGTTCAGTTCCACGCACTTCCATCCATGCCCAATGGTCAGCCTCCCAAGCGCGATCCTCATACTGCCGAGTACGTCCTCGGCCGGACCCCCGCGATTCCTGCCAACGCTGCGTACCTGGCCAAACAGAAGGGCGAGCAGGCGCCGCCTCCAGCGGAGCTGCAGGTCAAGGGCGACCAGCGGTATCTGGTCCAGCGACTGGAAGGTGGAACTATATGTGACTTGACAGGGAGGGAGCGGACGATTGAAGTTCAATATCACTGCGTGCCGGGCATGAAGAGTGACAGGATCGGATGGATTAAGGAGGTAACCATCTGCGCATACCTGATGGTCGTCAATACGCCGCGTCTCTGCAACGACGTCGCTTTCCTGCCTCCAGAGGAGACAAGAGCGAACCCCATCAAGTGTCAGCTCATCGTTGGCGAGGGCGACACCACCCCACTGCTAGACCAAACCGCCCCCTTGAAGGATCAAAGGGCTCAGGAAGCACAGCAGAAAGAAGGCTCGGGCGCCCAAGATGACCCTCCAGCGAAGGAGGAAGTCAACGTTGGAGGTGTTATAGTTGGTGCCCGTAACGTTCTGTCCGGCGCAGACGAAGCTGGCAAACCGCCTGCCAAGCTCGCCCCTCCGCGCAGCTACTTCGCCAACACGGATACGGATGCTGAGCGCTTTATCGAGGTGGTGGCATCGGGCAAAACTAAAGAAGAGGGAGGCGAGGTGAAGGTCCTCAGCTCTGAAGAGCTGGAGCGGCTGGAGCTCAAACCGAGCGCGGTCAAGGAGATGACTGAGCGAATGAAGAAGCTGGCTGGGAAGCATGGGTGGAAGCTGGAGCTTGTGGAATTGCCCGGGGGTGATAAGGAGTTGAGGGGGTATATTGATGCGGATGAGGATGAGCTGGCGAAGGAAAAGGCACAGAAGAAGAAGAAAGATGGTGCTGGTGCTGCAGAGGGTAAGAGAAACCAGGAGGAGAAGAAGGCTGAGGAGGGAAAGAAGGCAGAGGAGGGAAAGAAGGCAGAGGAGGGGAAGAAGGCAGAGGAGGAGAAGGCCACAGAGGGGAGCGAGGAGGAGTTTTTCAAGAAGGATGAGCTGTAGATTGGGATGTAGACTTGCATGGCGTCCCGGAGGGTCGGTTTGGCTATAGCATGAATACACACTGCGTCGAACATGTGTGCTGCGTCAGTGGTGAATGATGAGTCGCTGTTATCACACTCAACGTATCTCTGGACCCGGCCCTGATACTGCAACACCTTTTCTTCTCAGTATAAACCGCTATTGTGATACTTTTCTGATACTATGTCATTGGACATTGTGTCGCTCGGCGTCTAGTTTGTTGATGCACCAGGGGTCTTGACACGCATTCCAACCCAGATTTGAAGATTCTTCTGGTGATGCCTCTGTGACATGTGGCCACGAGCTACGATTCCCCATTACCCTAGCCAGCCTATTGGAACCTTTTACAAGCAAGAAAACACCCGATATGTTAAAATAGCCTCTATATATCACCTGCGTTTTATCCTTGGATTCATGGCAAAAGATGGAGGGCCTGTCAGCATCTCATACCCAGTAGCTAGCTATCTCCGCCCTGCTGAGTCGAACACCTAACTCTAGCTACATCAGAACGAGAAGACTGTGAAGCGGCTCTCGAGTAAACTTGCTGGATGTTCCTGCTAGGAGCTTGAAGCTACTGGTCTAGTTATACAACACAGGGGAGGGCACAATTCCACCTACACCCGCCTTAATAGCCCCTGCTAGCTGTCAACGCCTGCACCTCAAAGCCATCACCTATAATTATATAAACCCCGAATTGCGTTGATTATTCCGCCAGGTGGTCTAGGCGTTACAGTACTGGTCACCGCTCAATTCGCTTAAGAGGAACCCAGTTAGGATTCCCAACCCAAAACTGGAAGCAGTAGAGTAGGAAGTCCTTGCGCGGAGCGAGCTTTTTTCCTGAAGATTGGGCACAATACAGCAACACTGACTCGATCGTTGGCTTTTCAACAGCGGCCAAGTAGAGCAGACAGACGTGGCGGGACTGGATAAAAGCATCACGGCGACTTCAGCTTTGACTGCAAGGCTGTGCTACTAATGAGTCACCTGACAACTCTATTTTCCGTTCGCGTTAAGATGTAGAAATTGCATGTAGAGTCCAGAAACGTCCTTTCGTCTGGGAAAGAGTTTAAAACGCCGCAGAATAAAAGCCAGCCAGACGAAAGGCTCGACATGGGATGTCAACGCCTACCGAGCTTACGTGGAAAGCGTAATGTCGGTAGCCGTGTTAACAACCGAGAAAGCACGCCTACCTCCACGGAAGCCGGACTATACTGTCGTCGTCGTGATGATGCTTGCGGAAGGGTGACGGCCGGATAACTGCAGACGGAGAGGCGTGATCGCGTGGCAAAGTTTGCGGAATGATAAGCTGGCTTGCAGTCAATGGCGTTGTCGATATGCTAAATCGCCGTGCGCCATGCCGTTAGATAAAGAGGCGCCCTAATAACTTGACTACGTTGTTTGTCTGCCGCGTAGGGATAGCGGGCTCTCGTTGGTTCCATGTCACCAACTTTCAGCTCTTGAGCTCTTCAGCAGGTCTATCCTGGCGGCGATGCTCGCTCTATCAGTGCCTCAACGCAGCCACCAGACTGTGTAGACGGGACTGACCGCCTCCAAATGTTTGCCCCGTACTGCTGCGGTGCATTGAAAGCTGCTGCATGGGCAGATGCTGCGAGGTGCCCCAGAGGGCGGTATGCAAACCTGCGTTAGACCTAAAAGTTCCACTTCGCCGCATCTGCAGAGGCATCGTCGGAAAAAAAGTTTGTTCGGAATCGATTGGGGTCCATCTTGGAGCGTTTGTTGGGTTGCTACCTGTCAATTGAGGGATTATCGAGCGCGTGAAGGTTTCACGTGAGGGGAGTGTGGGAAGCTGCCATGGCCGGCCATGAAAAAACTCCCGACGGGAAAGGCTGAAGTGAGACGGTGGGAAAAGGGAACAAGATGGAGGCTTGCTGCTTGACCGTTTCCGTCAAAGGCTCAAAAACTTGTGTGGTAGAGGTTCCATTGGGTTGAGACGGGAGTTCTGGGCCGGGCCCTTGAAGCCTGAAGCTACTGGGCGGACCGAGGCGACAAGGGCGCCGGACTGGTTTCATCATTCATCATGGTTGGTGGTGCTGCACAGTGTTGGTGGGATTAATGCTGAGATTTACATATGAAATCTTGAGTTGTGAGAATGAATACGAGTTATCACCTGGCAATTGAAGTCATCTCAGGTCATGATGCATGGCTTGCGAGAGACCCTGGAATGATTTCGGTCTCGTTGCTGGTGACAACGACAACGATGAAATATCCGTACCAGGCATCAGTTACGACGACTTGAAACAAGGCCGGGGGAGAGACACGAATTCTAACGGCGGGAGAGCCAAGGACGCGCTGAAGAACGGACGTGTTGCCGATCCTGTAGGGCCCTCGTTTTGACTTCTCATTGTCTCACCTCTCGTCCTCCTCATCAAGCCACCCTGAGAGACCGTCGTTAGAGGGCACATCACATCACAGAAGCAAGCAAAGAAGCGCTGGACGAGGTGACGGCATGGGTGTGTTTCCCTTGCTGCGCCCTCCACTTGCTCGGAGCGTGCCCCGCCAGCCGGGAGCCGCTGTGATTGGCGCTGGCGTGGGCTGCTTGGTGCAGCAGAAAGTGATGGATGTGATGGGAGGGGAGGTAGACGACGTTAGTGGAGGGAGGTAAAGTGATTCCTGTACGTACTTTTGATTTGACTTGATGTGATGGTACGAGGTGGTGGCTTTGGGAGAGTTGCAGGTTGACAAGCAACTTTAACTGATCGTGGACGGGCAACTGACGGCCTTTAGCTTCCATTAGGTAGATTGGATGCCGGAAATCAATTCTCCATGGAAACAGCATGTCAATAAACAAGCACAGGCCAAACTTGGGCTCGAGGTCAGCTCATGACCTCAGCTTAATCTCACCTACGGTCAATCCGAAGAGGAGCGACTCTCCGTCGCGTTCTTGATAGTGAGATTGCTCGTCATCGCAAAACTTGGTGGTCCAATTCAACTCCCGAGATGGAACTCTCCCTGAAACTTTCCCCCACTCTTCAGCCAGAGGTCCTGCCAATCACCAATCAATGGCACCTGACAAGCCCCCCCCCCAGCTGACGGTGCCTGGCACGCAGTCCAAAAATACTTGGCCGCGCGCCGACTCAAATTCTCATCAGAAGTATCCGCCAAAACAAAACAGGACATTTAGGAAGATATTTATACCACTTTAGCCCAGGCTTTACTTTGTATTTTGTGCTGTAGGTAGTATGGAGCTGGTGACCTACCGATTACACACTACTACTACGTAGTACGTAGGTATTCTTTCGATCAAATGCTCGGGCACTAACAGCAGCAACCGCCCCCACTACTTTTCGGGTGCCTGATTGAATCCTCCCCTGCAGCGCTAATGCGGAGGCCCTACAGTAGGTAGCACGCCTCTCAGAGGCTTCAAGCCTCCTGGGGCGTTTATGCCAGGGATTGATGGAATTGGAATGGATTGGCTGGCGTTTGGTTTGGGTTTGGGTTTGGCAGAAGGAAGTTGGCACTCCGTACAGTAGAGCGGAATTAAAGACACTTTCTTAGGCTCTCCTCTTCGCATCTCGTCTATTTGCTCTCTCTTCCCGTCCCTCGCTATCCCTCTTTTCTCTGTATCCCCTACTTGATCTCGAGATACTAGATTGGCCAGTTTTCTGTCATCTTGGCTTGTCCTGTGTCTCCCTCGCTTCCTCCTACACGTCGCGTACTTCAAGTTACCTAAGGTACTTTAACTTACTTCTGCGCCGCGACCTCTTTTCTCCCTCCTCACTCACACTGGAACCCAACCTCCCAGTCTCTCCCTCGCATCGTCATCGCCGACCGACTTGCCAAGTCAACTGACGCCCGCCATCTTCGATACCGCCTCCTCCTGTCCCCGCGAGATCTTTCGTTTGCATTAGCGGACGCCGTTGCTTCGTCTTACTCTCCCAAGGAGCTTGGGTACCGACGCCTGCGAATCCGTTGCGTCTGTCTCGATACACGTTACACAAACCACCTGCTTTCCCGCCTCTGTTCAACGCTTGTCGCTCTCGACCGACCGTAAACTCTGAGAGGACCAAAGACGAAACATTGATTAATCGACATCCTACCTTTTTCGCTTCCTGCGACGATACCGACAGGCTGTTGGGCACACTCCGCGATGAAGTGAACCAAGCTACTCTATCGCGATCTGGACCCTGAAGACACGCGACCAACTCCGATATGCTGCATAGAAACGTACAAGCGCGTGTCTGATCGCCCGTCTTAGCTGAGTATTGATAACCCCAGCTACAAAGCCAACCATTCTGGCTTGTCCCGAGAAGTTCAACGGCCGGCCTATTCTTCTCTCATCCTTTTCTCTTTCATTCATCCTTGGTTTGGCACCCGAGGGCCTGCAATAGTCCAAGGCTGCGTTGCTTGGCTTGCAAGATTTGAAACAGTATCACACTTAGTCACATCAAAGCACCTTGGTCGATCCTAATCATGGAACGGTCACCTTCGCGGTCCTCTTACGGGCGAACCGCCTCTCGATCTTCGACCAGTACCACCAACACGAGGGTAACCATGCATAGCGGCAACAGCTCGACGTCCCACATGCCTCCCTCCCCTCAACTATCCCACTCACAAACTTCCCACCGATTCCACCATGCTTCTTGCCAAAGACCATCGAGCGCTGCCCCGCGAACGACATCTCGAATGACGCCCCGCCTGACTAGAGAGTCCAGCAGCGAATCCACTCGCCAACCTGTTGTATCATCTTTCCTCCAGGAGAAGCTCCAGAGGGAGCGTCAGGCCGAAAGTGAAAAGACAGGCACGTGGTCGCGGGCCAACACTGACATCAATTCTTCGGGCGAGTTCGGCCGGGTTAGCCATGGCTCACCTACTAAGGGTGGGGAGTCAGATGTGCGTCGACCCCAATCGGCCGCTGGAAGTGAGGCGTCTAAGAAAAAGGGACTGGGTGTCAAGGACATGGAACAGGTAAGAGTACCCTGGATATCGCTTTAGAGAAGCTGGGCTAACTGGTTTTGAGGTAATATCCTCTCTGCACAAGCAAAACTTTGACCTAAAGTTGGAACTGTTTCACCGCCGGGAACGGCAAACAGCATTGGAAGACAAGGTCGAAAATCTCGAGTTGGAAAAGACGCGAGTGGAAGAGATGAACGATCATCTCGTGCAAGAGATGGAGAAGCGCGACAAGGCCGTCGAGGAAGCGGTTGCTATGATTGTGATGCTTGAGGCCAAGCTTGAGCAGTTTGCCCAGGAGCGCGCCATTGTTCAGCATATCGAAGCCGAAGGACAGTATATGGCGCACACCTTCGATCCTTGCTACGAAGATCCCGCACCCAAATCCAAGTCGCCGGATATCCCGAGACAGAAGGATGATGTTAAGGTCATCACCCGAATGCCGAGCTTCTTGTCTGAGCGCAGCGTGAACACCGAGAACCTAAGAAATGTCTATCTTGGAGCTAGAGGCAGTGTTCTCAGTCTCGCACAAGTCCCCGAGGGCTCTGGAGATCCCGACAACGGCCGTGTTACTGGACTAGGTAGTCCAAGTCTCAGCGTCTTGAGCGAGAGTTCCTTTGTCAGCGTCTACGGAAGCAAGGGACATGGGACGAGTCCTCCCCAGGATGTGGATGAACCGCTGTCTCTTGATGGTGCTGATGGCCTTCCTGCTCAGGCCAGCAGCATCAACCGACCTAAGACATCTCTCGCAAAACCTCCAACATCGTCTAACAGGACAGCCCGCTCAAACTCGCTCTCGATGAGCAGACAGGCGCAGTTTGAGTCTATCAGCAACATCGTCGACCGAGGTTCTCCCCTTCAAAAGATTGAGCGAACCCATCCTCAGAATAAGGCCGAAGAGCGACCCCAAAGCCGGGATACGGATGGGGCCAACCTCTTCGGTGGTCGTGGTGCCAAGTCGCCTAATCATCGACGCACCAAGGAGGAAAAGCGAGAATCGCTCCGCAAAGTCGTCACCGATGCTCCGGGTGGTGTTCGACTACACGACCATACACTTCCACCAACACCTGATACGATTTCCACCTCCACACTGCGACGGTTCCAGAACTCCAACGAGACATTGTCGAAGCATCCATCGATGAGGCGGAGTTATGGTGCCCTGTCAGAGGCATCTGATGTTGACGAAAGGGCGGGTTTGGCTTCCGGTGTTCGACTAGAGCGGCCGATTAAGGCCTCGGCCAAGATCATTGAGCTGAACAACAGCGCATATCTTGAGAACCGCGGGAGGTCGATCCCGCGTCCTCGATCCGCTGATGAAACAACCGTATCTCACCGAAGAGGGAATGATTGGGACACCGATACCGACGACTCGGACGTTGAATCTCTCGAGTCAAGCCTTGATATTTGGATGCGCGAGAGTGCCAAGCCAACCAGAAATGGTGGAGGCGATTCTCCCGACCTGTTTAGCTTTCCCTCCAGTGCAACTAAGGGCGGCTGGGCGATGGATCCCATGTTCGGCCCCGGCGATGCACACTCCGGGGGCGCAAGCACAGGCGTTGACCCAGAGATGGTTAGGGATTTGTTCCCAGTCCAGCAGGAACTCTTTTCGTCCTCCTTACCTCCACCGCCTCCTAACAGGCGGTCCAGTCTTAACGCCCAGACAGCAGCCAACTCAAAAGCCTCAGTGTTGAGCAGGCCGCTGGCCCACGCAAAGGTCTCTAAGCCAGGCCGGCGGAACCGTCACCAAAGGAGAAACAGCGATGATCTACAAATGAGGACAGAGTTGCAAACTCGAGCTCAGTCCCTCCAACCGCCGCTACCGAACGGCGAACAGAAGAAGAGCCACTACCCGCCCATCACGGGACAACAAGCTGTCCGAAACGGCCTTACAAAGCTCTTCCGTCGCTCTCTCGGAGGAGGATCATCGAATACCGCCCCGCCCCCGACCCCAGCTTCAGATTCTGTAACCTTCGAACCGTCCCATATCGAGCCCCTCCACACTAATGGTGCCATGGGGGTTCCATCATGGATCAGTCGAACAGGAGTGGCAGAGCAGGACCGTGAAAGCGCCACACCCCCGCCGATTATGCGAAACCCTCGCCATGGACGACATGTCTCTGCAGACATGAACATGGTTGATGACTCGATGATGAGCCAGGAAGCTGCAGCACCAAGCACGCCGATGGCGCCGGGCGCGGTGAACGAAAAGGGGACGCCGGAGCAGCACATGGGCAGCCCAAGGGTTGCCTCGGCGTCGGGACCGAGAAGAAAGTGGCTGCCAGGATTTGGTCTTAGGAACAAGCAGGGATAGGAGATCCAGATTCAATATGGAATTGCATTTGCATCGAGAAGAATGTGTAGCGGGGCGTCAGACTCTACATGCACACCACAGCCAAAGATTGGTATTGGGGATTGCAAAGGCAGAATGCAAGCAGGCGTTGGACTGTATCATACCCAGGGAGGAAAAATTCACTTTGTTTACGGGCCGGATGGATCGACAGGCTTAGGCAGAGGACTCTCAGGCTTAGGGTCGAGGGCATGCCGGACATCAGCATGATGATTACAACTTAGGAGTACTGAAGCGAGGTTAGCATAGATTGATAGAATCAATTCAATTGACACTAAGGCAACGCGGTCACTTGAGAGGTGATGACTCGAAGCAAAGACATATCACAGCAAGCGACGAAGAGAAGTGAGTATTGAGGTGAAGTAAATTTGTATTGAGTTCCCTTTCCGAGTTACCTCACTCACTTTGTTGACCTGACCAGTCCATCCATCTGGCAACCTGTGCCATTGTCACCAAAATTCCATATGCCACCCATATGTCCGAGACGATTAACTGTGTCCGAGAAGAGAGTTATTCCCCAGTCTGAGGAATACAAAAAGAGTCGAGAAGGAGAACCGCTTAGGCCCACTCCCAGGTTCCAGTACCACGCCCGATGCCGAGGTCACCCACGGCCTGCTGGAAAGCAGCGGGAGAGAGATCGAGGTCGTCGTGGGCGCAGCCGCCGCAGCGATCAACGACGGTGACGGTTGCCTCGCCGGCGTCAGATTGGACGCGGATCTGGCGGCCGCAGGGCTGCTCGGCGTCGAAGAGGACGGCCGAGACCGCGACAAGCATGTCGCTGTCGCCGTGGGTTTGGCCGCAGGCGCCCAGGCCCGGGTTGTAGAAGGTGAGCTGGCCGGAGGCGCGAGGCGTGAGGGCTGGGGCGGCGGGGG
>JAAVUK010000113.1:0-27498 GCA_014899095.1 Fusarium buxicola | reverse complement strand
ATACAAAGACTTTCGATGCGCTGCGAAGCCGGCTCCGGCGGAGACGGTGGCAAAGGATGGGGAGAGGGCAATGGGGTTTGGCGAGACGGAGTCGGTGGCGGAGTTTGCGAAGGAGATGGAGGGACGGGGACTGGGTAGGTGGTGGAGGAGGGGGATGGGGTATGAGAACGATGGATGAAGGCCAGATGAGAAGCACTGACGATGCTGCTTGTCATCGTCCGAGGCCGAGGACGCGTGGTTGTCGCCATTCGGGATGCGTCTACCAGCGGCGACGCGTCGTGCCGCGCGGCCTTGAGGGACGCTTGACAAAGGATCATCGGCTTGGCCATACCAAGGACAGCTGCGATCTGGAAGGGCTTAAAATAAGTCCAGAGGCCTCGGACACACGATTCATGTTGTTGTGGGGAGGTGAGTTTGTCATGATTTTGGTCTAGTACGGTGGACGCGGTGCTCGGGAACATCCAATCTCACTTGTCTACCGACTCTACAACTCGACTTCTCTATTAGGTCAGGGGCAAATGTCCAGGGGGCATGTCATAAGTCTTCCCACCCATGCCGCTTAGACGAAGTCCACCCCTCGTACTTATTTGTCGTCGGGTCTAAGTAAGAAAAGTCCATGTCTGCTGCCTCGGATGAATCCGTGATCTCAGGGCGCCCTTGATCATGAGATGATGGACAAAGGCCACTCAAGTCAACTGACAGAGGACAACAACCACTCTATTACTCAGTGTCTGTGTGTAGTAACAAATGCCACGAATATAATCGTTGGGCATACGTCCGTCCCCAGTTCATGAAGTAGCAAGACTCTTCCAAACATCTTCCGGGTATACCCTCAAACACTCCTCACATCGTCCACATCCCTCACAACCCGGACTCTCCCATTCTCCATTGACGCGGTTTATCTTCCATGAGGCCGGTCTTTCACCGTGTGGCCCAGTTTTCAAGTCAAACTTGTCTGGTGCAGCAGGGAAGTTTCTCCAATATCCTTTGTCGTCTCTGTTTGTCAGGGTATGGATATGAACACCCGCCTTCTGTCCTGCAGCAATAGCCTGCTGAAAAGCAAGCTTCTTGCGTGGTTCGTTCACGCAGCCTTCAACATTGTCAAGGTAAATGACCTTGAGATTCTCATAGTATCCAGACTCAACCATCCTCGCAACCGCATCGTCGAGAATATCTGATGGCTCGTCCCCTTCTTCCGTGGTAAGCCACACATCCGACTCTCCCCAAAGCAGGAGTGCTTCTATGCTTTTTGGGAACACGAAGCTGACCCAATCGATGAATTCCTCTCGATTAGGCTTGTTGTCATCGAAATGGTTGGAGTACGCATCCAGCTCCACGTCGTACACTGAAATCGAGATTTGCTTTATCGCTCTGCACTCTCGGAGCGCCTCTGAGAGGTACATGCCGCACCCATCGCTATGTAAGCCCTCCGGGTTGTAGATTGTCAACTTCCGGAACGTTTCTGGGTAATTGTCCGCCAGGCCAGCGACATATTGATCCACGTAGTCGAGCGGATAGTATTCCTGAAAAGGAGCCCCTCGAATCGTCATTGATGATAGAATCTTCGAAACACCTTGAAAAGCCTCACTGAATTCGCCTAAGATATTATGTGGACGGTCGAGGTAGATATGGCGAATGGAGGAGGAGAGGGGTTGTAGGTTGTACTTGACTCTTGCGCCGTATTCATCGAGATCGTTGTTGCCGTCTTCGCCGAAGACTTGACATATCTCGCTGAAGTAGAGGCTGTCGATACCAGGAAGAAGAAGCATTCCTGCAAAGTCGTTAATCCGCCGGTGGGAGTCTTCGCCATTATGCAGTGTTTTTGCTGAAACGCCAACTGCGACGTTGCGTAGAAACTGAAAGCCGGGTGGCCATTTTCCGCTGGCAATGCTCCATGAGACTGCCTTTGTCATCCATTGAAGGCTCGTGTGAGAATCGGTTCGTCCTTTGATGAATTTGAGACTGTGCAGTCGGGGACAAGAAGCGATGAGGAGCATCTTGATAAATCCGTCTTCGCCGGATTCAAAGTCGTTTCTCGCGGCATCAAAGTCATCGTCAGAGAGCTCCCACCATTTCTTTGCCATCGCAAAGCATGTTTGAATCTCTCCATTTTCCAGGTTTAGCCCCATAGCCTCTGCGTCGGCCAGTTGGAAGACGCCTGAGGGATTCAATTGCCAATCCCGCCAGTCTTGCCAACCTCTTCGGCTTCCCCAAATTTCCAGCTCGCGCACATGCCATGTCTTGATTCCATCTCTGGTGGAATTTCTCAGTAGCTGGAGCACACTATCTGATAAGAGGTCAGATGAAACCTCGTATGTGGCGTGAGCAGCGCAATGACGGTCGAGGACTGGTTGGGAGTGGCGGTAGAGAGTTGAGCAAGTGAGGGCGAGGTTGAGATGTGATGACGGATGGGCAAAGTTGATGATCTGAAGAATGAGCTCGGCGGAGAGTTCAATGAAATAGCATCCTTGGCTGGTCTCCATGGTGTTGCCGGTTTGTTATGTTGAAGTGGATGAAATTGGGAGGTTTGGCGGAGTGGGATTTATGAACTTTTTATACTGTAGCGAGAAATCTGGCACTGTTATCAAACGAGCAAACGCCGAGTGTTTGCGCCAGTGCCGGACATTCAATAAATCAAGCAGCCATAGTTGCATTTTCCCTTTGATAGAACCGTCTCGTCAAGACAAGCAATGCCGTCTTAAAACTAGTAACCTCCCGTCGTCCTTATGCCGCTTGGTAACCTTACGCGACTTCTATTCCTCCCTACCGTCTTGTACATGGCCGGTTTCCCATAATGCAAGACGTTAAATACACTATGCTCTTTTACCCTACAAAGCCCAGGTACGTTTAAGGAGTTCCTAAATTTCGCCATCGCCGTCAACCATGTGTTCGTATCCACCGTCTCAGTCGCTTTGGCTGTGCGTGCGCAAGAATCTCAGAGCCTCCCAGTTCTTCACAATCGCTCTTGGTCCCAGCCCGGGATGTTCATGACACACCTGCGGAACTCCATGCGGTGATCTGGGTCTTGCAGAAGAAAACTTCTGACTTTGTACGTGCTATAGCCACCCGAAGCCGTTCCTTCTCCCCCAGTCAATGATGCTTTCGAAGAGCCTGCGAAAGTTTCTGTAATGCTCGGGATCTTCGAGAAGGAAGCTTCCAGCTTTGAACATGTGATACATGCTCTCATTCAAGGCAAATGTGACATAAACACGTGCAACTGCGCCTTTCATGGCGATGCTGAAAGCTGCACCATTGATCGAAGAAGACTGCCCGGCTTTCTGGCGTTCAACGAGACGCTGATTGAGCTGATTGACCATTATAGCACAGATGGACGAGGCAACCAGGAAATCATTTGTCGCCTTGCGCATGCATCCGTTTAATTTAATACCGTGGCCGTGTATTTCGACCGTTACGAATGGGTAAAGTAGGTCTTCTGACTTGGTAGCCTTTCCTTCGTCAATAATCCAGGTTGGGTTTACCGGGGAGTCTGTTGTTCAAGAGGTTCTTTATAATATCCATATAAATAATCGGGCCTCGGAGCTTGGATTGAGTTGCGCCGTGGCGTATCGCATCAAATGGCTGTATATCTGCTCACGGCCACCGTCGTTCAGGGTGCTGCCTCAGCATGCCGAAAGTAAATCATAGACATGGCAATAAACGTCGTCGGGTGAAGAAATTTCCTAAGGCCGGTTTAGGCCAGTGCTCTCCTGGCAATTTCCCTCCGAAGTTGCAAAGGTTTCTTGCTTCTCCTGAAATCGATGAAGGAGGCTAGATACACTAGCTGGAATCTGCAACGAAG
Source organism: Fusarium buxicola (assembly GCA_014899095.1). NCBI lineage: Eukaryota > Fungi > Ascomycota > Sordariomycetes > Hypocreales > Nectriaceae > Fusarium > Fusarium buxicola. The sequence goes on along the minus strand of JAAVUK010000113.1, from coordinate 23,699 downwards.
CCGTGCATGAATCAAGGAGATGAGTCACGTACAAAAAGAGTTTGTATAGATAGTCGGCATACTCTGAGAACGTCGCTCGTTCGTCAAAGATGCTGGGCGCCCGAATGTCCAAGTCGTCGAATCAACATAACGCCGCCGACTGGTTTTGGTATGCAGGGATGCTGCATTAGCCAGATATAGAATTTGCGAAAGACAAAGTGTAAGATTCTCCAGAAAGAGTCAGAGTTTTAGTGAGCGAAGCCCTAGTAAAAGACTTCTCCGTCTCTTAAATCGAGGCGACGGCGAGGGTACACTGAGGGTGTCTAAGGTAGAATAGAACGAGAAGACAATGAATAGGATAGAATCCAGGAAGACACACAAGAATTCGAGAAGAAAGACAGAGAGACTTTTCGAAAACCTGATTTGTCTTAAAAAGTCGGGAATCATGGATGGAAGATTCCTTTCTTCTTTGATATATCTTGTCAAAGCCTCAAAGGGATGGATAGAAGATGTGAAAAAATGATGCCAAACCGCAGCATAGAAGATAAGATAAAGAGCAAACTCCCTCTCGTCGGCGAGCAATAGGTTTTTCATGAGGAGAATTGTGTAAATTGCTGGGCTATACTATCGACTAGGCTGCTATGATCTGCCTATGGGTATTGGATGTAAGGGTGAAGAAATATACATAAATAAAAGAGAAAGCTTTTGCTCTCCGAATCTATTCTACTAGGAACAAGCTACTCCATCCCTTTAACCGAACTCCTACTGTGTGGTTAGGGATGACAACAGTTCTAAACACAAAGTTTTCATTCAAAGGATTCTCTGAGACAAAGCAAGCTGTTTGCCGTCGAATACACTACGGCCGTTTTTGAACCGGCCATACCTGCTGTTCACATGTTTCTGACAGAAAACGCTCACGAGCTTTACATCATCCTCCAAACGAGTGGAAAATATAGTGTTAGTATATGCAGCCAGTCTAGTTAACTTGTAACCATAGATTCAATGTTACGTCCAAATTCAACAGCTATCCCCCAGATTATCGGTTTCGCCAAGGTATCCTGACACTGAACCAGTGTGGTTAATCCATTAGTAATCCCTCTTCCAGAGAGTACAAGCTTCTATAATTACAGGAGACTTATGCACACTAGTCCAGGTGATGTTGTATATATGCATATGGCGCCAACCAATCTTGTTTTGACCGTGCCCTTGCTCATTCGTCTCTGCCACCGTATAGAGAATTGAGGTATGACTGGAAATCCGACTGTCTCGAAACTGCTTCCTTGACATGTTGCCGTGTGACCAGCAGTGCGTCCGTACCTGGACGCGGTGGCATGGCCGAACCGTATTGGGCTGCATATTGACGTTCATCTCGATGCTGAACATCGGCTGCCGCAAAGGCATTCTGGAGTACGTTTCGCAGCTGTCTGCCGTTGAGATCTTCGCAGTCGTCAACGAGAAGGTCCGTAGCAATTTCACGACCCCCACTCCATTCAGAATCGACACTTTATCCTCTCAGCTTTCATTCAAAAGCCGCCCGTTATTGTTATGAGAACAGAGAGTTTTATTATCTTTTTCTTTATTTTTTCACTCTATACTATACCACAATCCTAGACCATGTGGTTTAAACGAAGATACTATTTTAAGCTGGTAGAAAAGATGTGTCCAAACGCCCGAGACACATATGCTTCTGGAATCGTTGCAGCGAACGGCCAGCGAAATTCTCATGTGGCGAGGGGACAGTGAGGCTGTAAGGGTTGGTGATATTCTTAGAATGGAAAGATTGCCGAGTAGAGATATAACGGAGCTTTGGCATTCCTCCGCGTCGGCGTTTACTGAGAATGCTCTGTGAGCATCCTTTAGACTCAGATGCCCTCTACCTCCAACATCGGGCGAAATCTTTAGGGTGCTATATTTAAGTGACGCACGAGTCAGTCTTACACTAGCTTGCCTGATAGGGTGGGCATGGCTTAGGCGGCGCAGCAGCTCAAGCTGACAGCCAATCGCTTAAGCGGGAAGTTTACAACTTTATTCTATCAACGACTTCCTAAACTAGTAGAGTAGGTAGGCGGCTGAGCCCTCGTTCAATGCCAACGGGTTGCCCCTTATTATTGCAACATATAATACCATCTCACAGATCTTCTTTCTACTTTTGGGGTCTGCGCTTGTAATCCAGCGAATAGTTGTATTCACGAGTCATGTTGGCGCCCTGCCTGCTACACTCCGCGAGAGAGAAGCAAGAACAAAGAATCAGGCTCAACAGCGCATGTCATTCGTCACTCGATCAACAGCAGGTCCCTACTTTGGCGGTCAATGAGACAAACAAAGAGATACTGTGCTTTTCGGATCCTTGTATGACGCGGAAGATCTCTTCTGATCTAAACATACATCACCTGGCGAGTAGCGACCACGCCATACCCACGATGCTCCACCGCTCAAGCAAAAAGAACTCCACACACCAAAAATGAAATCGCGCTTTTCTAAGGTGAATTGCGTAATCTGGGAATCGAACCCAGGGCTCCCCGACGTTACTCGAATGGCAACGGAGAATTTTACCACTAAACCAATTACGCTGGTTCATGCTACGATGTGAGCAGGCAGCGCTACAACACATCAAATCTGTATGCAGTTTTGCTGCCTCACAGACGTGAAAGACACTGCTGAGAACACTACATAGGTAACAAGACTGAATACTGCTTTGCGAGGCTTAGAGAAGAGTGGTCAAAATTAGCCACACTTCTTATAATGAGCCTTAGGCCAGGGTTATGCTGATTCTTATATCGACTACTTAGATTTGCGGTGTTGTTACACGCACACTTGTCTGAGCCATACATAGAGTTCCCAACTGAGTTCATCCAGTAGGGGTCTCCATGACCGGAATAAGATTAAGAATTTTGAAAAAGGCTGTGGTCGATGTTGCAGGCCTTATAATCGCTGTATAAAGGGTAAAATGGCTGTTTCTTTCTCTTATAGAAGCATTTGCCCTTGATAATCTTTGGGGCTGGCTCCTGTTTTGGATATACGACTGGAAAACCCCCGATTAACAGGTGGTAATAGTTCCTGTTAGCGTGTCGTTAGGAGGATATCCTATGCATGTATTGGAGTGAAATACAAACCATCTTTCAATGTGACATTTCGTAAGACCTCGTTTTCAGCACTCAAAATGTTTGGGAACAGAAATTCGGAGCGCATATAATCTATTTTCCCCTCAAGGCTTCTGATCACTTCACACGAAAAGGTAGCCCCTTGGCTTGACAGCTGCTTGAAAATAAACGAGAGGCCCGGGAGGTTTCTGCGCCACGATGTGGTAATCCACTCATAGATATTCTGGGTAGGTGAGTCTTAGGATCATTGTTACCAGCCGTGTGACCATATTCATTGGTAGTGCCACATTTGGGTTTGATTCCTGGGAATAAACTTTGGAGTTATTGAACCTATCAGCCACTCACTGCCTTTCGCTTCGCTCCCCTAAAGCGTAATTGCAATATGAAGCATGTTTTCTTTTTGAACCTGGGATTGCCGTTGTAGCGAGCTTAACATATATGACTCCTATAGAATATGCGATAACGAAGCGACAAGCTGCACTGAGAGAAACAAATATCTTGCTAGAGCTAAGCAGTAGAAAGCTTTGCCTGTCGATGAAGGTCCCTCTCAGGTTGCGTTCCACTCTTTGAAATCGACTTGCGCCTAGCTCTCCTACTCCCATGTTTACCGCTATCACTGTTTCGAATATAATATGCCAGATCCGCCGTGGGGTCCCACTCGGTTTGCGAAAGGCCGTCTCCCATCCAAGCGAATCGATTGCCACTATACTCAAACTCGTAATCCTCGAATCGCGGTTCCCGCAGAGCCTCCAAGTAGTGAAGCGTTGAGCCAGGCCATGTGATGGAGGGCTGTCCCCAGTTGGCGCGGATATTATGAGAGTTGCGGCAGTTGTCTGACCAAACCATCTTCCTGGTGACTTGTGCCACGTAGGCTTTGAAGTCGTAGCATGCGGCTGATTTAAGATGCATGCTATGTACTCCTGGCTCCGTCTGATATTTGTCGATGAACGCACATACGAAATCGGCTTGTGATTCGATAGCAACAATGACTGGACCGTTTGAGATCGGTGTCCAAGGCCCCGCCAGTGTGAAAGAATTTGGACACTCGGAAATTCCGACGCCCATGTAGCCCGTAATGGAAGTGCTCCAATCATCCTGGAGGTTGTGTCCCTTGAAAAGAACAGGATAGCGAGGGACGAAGGAGGTGTCAAATCCGGTTGCCGAGATAACAACGTCGCCTTCATGAGATTGCCCGTCGTCGCTGATGCAGCCAGTTTCAGTGAAGGATTTGACGCCAGAATAGACAACTTCTACGTTGTCTTCTTTGATGGCCTATAGCATTGAATGAGTTCTCTGTACTGGCTTTTGATGACAATATTTCAGGGAATGGAACGCGACTCACGTAGAGAAATTGATCTCCCGAGGGTAAAATTCGTTTGCAGCCGACAGGAAAGTCGGGCACTAGCCTCTTTTGCATCTCTGGATCTGGGACGAGTTTCTTCATCTCACCCTCCAAGTGCTTCCGGGCCTGCTGCTGTAGTATTGTATCTTTCATGTACATGGCTGGGCTACGTTAATACTTCCCATATAGGTAAAGAGTTACTAGTATTCACTTACTGAAGAAACTGTTCAAAGTCCGCTCATTCTCTAGTCGGAGGTTCAAAACCGCGTCGGGCTCATTGACGAACCTCTCTATCTCCTCAGGCAAAAACTTTCCCTTTTTGGAGTTGACAGAGGGCAACGTCCATCGTGGCGTACGCACGAAAGCCTTGACCGTCTTGACGATCGGCTGGATGGTCGGTAGTATCTGCGCGCTAGATGCACCTGATCCTATTAAGAGGACATTCTTGCCCTCGAGTGAGACGCTTTCATCCCACTCCGCGCTGTGAAGTTTAGTTCCCTGGAACCTCTCTATCCCCGGCGCCGCAGGCCACGCTGGCTTGTTCAGATACCCGGTTGCGTGAACCAATATATGGCACCAGTCATGCACAGCTGTCTGAGACTGCAAGTCCGTAGCAGTAATATGCCACTGGCCTTTCAGAGGATCCCACGATGTCTCCGTAACGCGGTGCGATGTGCGAACATATTTCCGCAAGTCATACTTGGTAGCGAACCCTTGGAAGTAATCTTTGATTTCATTGGAGCTGGCAAGAACTGCTGAGAAGTCTGCCTTTGGCTCAAAGGAATACGTGTAGTTGTGTGATGGAACATCACAGGCACAGCCAGGATACACGTTTTCAAACCATGTCCCGCCAATCCCTGGGTTCTTCTCGTAAATCTATAATTTTCTGTCAAGATTATTGCATCAGGAAGCGTTTTCAAAGGGTTATTACCGTCAAGGAGTAGTTCTCAAAGGACCGCCGCAATTTGTATGCAAGACACAGACCAGAGACTCCAGCCCCAACGCAGATAATCTTCACGAAGCGCTCGTGGTGAACGGCATCTTCTCGCAAAGGGTCCATGTCGCTTGTGGGATGGATGGCTGAGTGATCTTGGCACAGCCTGTCAAAAGCGGAAGAGCTAGTCAATTGCACTACGGCTGAAGGGGGCATTCAATTGCATGATCAATATCTATACTGTCATATTGTTCTTTAGCAATCAACCAATTGGCTGTATCTGCACAAGCACATGGGACGCAGTCATTCAGAGCAAGGGTTGCCCTGTTCGAAACCAACTTGTCAGCTGGTGATTAAGGCCGAACCCAGTCTTTTCCTCCACTTATCACATGTTCCACCTGGCCGATGGTCAAAGGTCCTCGGCCGAGATTGTATGAAACTGCAAGCACTCCGTAGCAGTCTTTCGATGTCGGAGAGTTTTGAAATGGTCGGTGATAGTCACATTGCTCCATGGTACTCTGCAGCGATGTGGATGCCCGCTACCACATTCCTAAAAGAAACATTCTTTTGCTTTTGATGGCGCGTAGTCAGAGTGACTAACTACAGAGTAGGACATAAATCGCACCGAAACTCTAAACCCTGGCTGTGAAACAATCAAAAAGGAATATTACCCTTGTCGGCGGAACCTCATACAGTAGTAGCATGACTCTTACCGCCGATGCGAAGCAGGTCTGCGGCGCTGTCGCTCCTCATAGCACAAGGGTCATCCTGCGACTTACCATTGGCGCGATAATGGCTTTTGATAGAAAGGATTCACATGTGCCGTATCCTGAATTCCCGAACTCGGAACAACCATCAAGGTTTTTGGGTTCTGACCGTTTCTGCAAAGCAATCTTGACGCCTTACTTACCGTAACATCCCGCTTCCATGACTGCCTGCCTCGATGGACAGGGATTGCCGCCACCAATCAACCATTATTACTTCGGCGCGTGGGGATTAAGAATGGCAGCGGGTAAGTTATTCCCGCCTTTGGCCGAAGGCCAGCTTATTCAACCTTGTTCAAACCGTCGGTTGGGTTGGGTATACGGAGTACCAGGGCAACACATACAGGAATCTCAGGCAGATTGCATCATATTCAAGCACTGCTGAACCGGTTGAGTACTGCACGCTTACTAGTTTCTTTCCATTTGAATATGTAGGCAATAACCGAGCCGTTTCGGTACTACCAACAGGGATGTCTGGGAACTTGGTATGTCCCCTCCAACTCTTCAATATCAATGCGCTTCTGCACAAAAATACCACTGCGAGGTTTCTCCTGCCCTCTTAAATGTGCTGAGAAATCTGCATCCTTCCTTACCATGTCTTCCTGACTCTCTGACCCTATCTCAAGCGCAGTTATTGAATAAGGGTTATTTGCTTTCCCACTCCTGACAGGGGCTGTCGACCCAAGCTCATGGCTTTCGCCTGGGTCCCTGTGGTAAATATCGCGAGTTCGAGTATTCGAACTTGCAGTTTTTGACGTAGCGTAGCCAGCATTAACCCAGAAACGGCGTTTGAGCATTGGAGTAATCATCGGGGCTTGGCCAACGAAGATGCCAACGCAGTCTTCGCGCATAGACCACAAAGCAGATACGCCGCGCCGATTTAACTGGTAAGGAAGTGTTAGAAGGGCTCCCCCACGGTGTTGTGATATGGTTGCACGTACATTGAAGATGAGCACGAACCGAAGTACGGCTGCGAACATGCAAAAGAACCCCAGGCTGAAAAGGAAGTAGAGCCCGGATTTCTGCAAGCGGTTGATCTGAATTCCCCTGAGCACCTAAAGCCACAGTATAAGTTAATGTGACTTAACCGACATTTTTAGATCCAATATGAACGTACCGGAATTGGAATAAGCATGATGCAAATATCCGTGAACAGGTTGAAGACCAAAATCACGACGAAGAAGACAATATTCTGAGGCTCACAGTGACCTATACGTGACATAGTCAGTACAAAGGCGTAAAAGTAACGATTGACTGGTATGACATACGCCCTGGATCAGGCCAAACTTGCCAGAGGTGGTGAAAAGGGCGACATGTCAGTGCAAGCGTGAAAATGATGACAACCGCTGACAAGACCACCATCACCATCAGAGGCTTCACAAATCTCTCGGTCCATAAGCCACGAACAACGCGGCTGTAGAAACACAACATGTTGAGCTTGAGCATCCAGAGAATGAAGAAGTATCCAGTGAGGCCCAGAAGAAAGATCTGAGAGCCGTACGCCCATTTCTCACGGTCAGGCTTGTTCATGGTCTTCCGTTCATTGAACGTCAAGTCAGAAGTATGGCGTCCCTCGGCAACTTGTACAAAGACTTGACCGATAACGGGCGCTGCCGTCCACATGCCCTGCAGAAATAAAGAGTTAAGACGACGGTATGCGATCGAGGTAGAGCCAGTCTATACTTACAGCTATACCCACAACCATATAATCGTCCCACTGATAGTTTCTGAAGCCAACCATTTTGGTACGGCAGAATATACGCGCCGCTATCATGAGGGCGCCTAGGACGTAGAGAACCCATATCTCAGCAATCTGGCCTGCGAGAGATTGAGCCATAGTCGCAGGAAAGGTGGCAGAAATGCGAGCAGAAGCACGAAAAGCCAGTGGCACGGAAAGAAGACGTTCAGTTCTTTTCTGCTCTGAGAGCGTAAGTATGCGAATTTTTGACCAGTCCCTCGAGTTATACGGATTACTCCATGTTGCCACACTCGGAAGTTTGAAGGACCTTGGATGCAACATAACAGGTCTGACTTCCAAATCAGTTTCACGGCACAGTGATACGCATGAGAGGATCAACCCTACGCCAGCCCTTAACGCGAACTGCTACACCCTCCAATTTTGCCTTTACCATAAGAGTCCACAGAACCAGGCACGTTTGGCAAAGAAGGGATTCTTATGCAGTAGATACAGGGGTCTTTTGCCCGAACGTGGATGCGCCAAGCTTACCGAGGGCTCCAAACAGAAGAGCTGCCAGGGTAGAGGAGGGAAATCGCATGTTTACTAAGCCCATATAGACCTTTCCGCGTGTCGGTCCGCGCAATGTAACTCTACTGGTAGGTGAATGCAGCTGTCAGGGGCCTGCCTCCAAGTATGCAGGTGTCAGGCTTGAGCGGACCTTCGGGCGAACCAACATATGTATGCAGGTGAGAATCTCAAAAGAGATGGAGAGTGATAAGATGTCGGCATCTCACTCGGTAAACTATTGTGGATTAAAGTGGCGCAGAACCAAGTCGCAGTTGCAGCTAGTGCCAAGCAACAGACAGGTCGTTAAGACCGGACTGTGATGTATCCAAGATTCAGAGCCATCATACTTTACTAGCCCCAGGGTAACTTATTCCAAGTATACTGGGCATGATAATCCGTGTTGGCTGGGCCAATGGCCAACGCAATCACTCCCCTGGCCTCCTGAGACCAGGGTTCCTGCTTCTGTACGGAGTAAACTCATGTGGGCCACCCTGCGGCGCTGTTGGTTTTGCAAGGAGGCGCATGTTACCGTAAGATGTCATGAGATTAGAGCAGATCTAGCGTGAGGTTTAGCTGCGTTTTCGACAATGATAGCCACACGCTGACTGTTTTTAGTATGAGCAAGTAATGACCAAAAGGTGGAGTAAAAAGAAGCTCAATCGCATTTAGGTTGTGTTCTATCCCCTACCAGAGAGCTGTTCCAATACGGTACGACACATGCAGAAGCATACGTCTATTCTTTTCAAAGATCAATTCCGAGTCACAAGAAACGAAAAACATGGCTGCACCGATCCGAGTTGCTATCACTCAGGCAGAGCCTGTCTACCTCGATCTGGCCGCTTCTGTGAAGAAGGCATGCGGCCTCATCGCCGAAGCTGCACAGAATGGGGCCAAGCTTGTTGCTTTTTCTGAGTGCTGGCTTCCGGGCTATCCTGCGTGGATCTGGTAACCATTCGTGTTTCGTCCCTTGGTCTATGATCCATCTTGCTAACGCCTTTAATTGTCACAGGGCACGGCCGGTCGATATCGAGCTTCAAACCCGATATATTTATAACTCGTTGCCTCTGGAATCTGAAGCAATGGAGGCAGTCAAGACTGCCGCCAAGGAATGTTCTATTGCTGTTGTGCTGGGGTTCTCAGAGCAGAGTCCCTCCCACAGCATCTACATTTCACAGGCTATCATTTCTCCTCAGGGTGAGATTTTGATGCACCGACGAAAGATCAAGCCCACCCACATGGAGCGAACTCTCTTCGGTGACGGGTCAGGTGCTGATCTGAACAACGTCGTCGAGGTCGACTTTGGAGCAGAACATGGCAAGATCAAGGTCGGATGCTTTGCCTGCTGGGAGCACACACAGCCGCTGCTCAAGTATCACAGCATCTCCCAAGGAGAGGTAATCCACATTTCGATGTGGCCACCCATTGACCCCACGACTGGTGTGGACCATCAGGGCCTATGGAGCATGACTGCAAATGGGTGCCAGAACCTTTCCCAAACCTATGCCATCGAAAGCACTGCCTATGTGCTTCACAGCACTTCGGTATGCACTCAGAAGGGCATCGATGTTTTAAAGACCCAGGAAGGCCTCTCCTGCCGGCTGCCGGGTGGAGGCCATAGTTGTGTGATTGGACCTGATGGTCGACGCTTGACTACGCCTCTCGGTGACGGGAGCCCCGACACAGAAGGCATCGTCTACGCCGATCTTGACCTCACCAAGATTGTGGCGACCCGGGGATGGTTGGACATTATTGGCCATTATAGCAGACCAGATTTGCTGTGGCTGGGTGTTGATAGACAGCAAAAGGAAAACATCATTGCAAAGAGGTACAAATCAACTGAACAGGAAGAGCTGGAAGGATAAACGGGGGCATTACGTCCATGGAACTTACTACGTAGAACTTGATGTATAAAATATCCTTTTGAAATATCCGGTTCTCTTGGGTCACCCAGTGAGCGTGAGCCAGGTTGCAGCTGTCTGCTGGCCAAGCCCAGGCGACCAGTCATGATCTGACCAGTAGGGGGGAATATAACTTGAATTATATCAGGCTTTTTGCAAATACATGTTACCGAAACGCCAGAGGAGGCGAATGCCGTATCTACAACACGTCACTTATCCCTGGTTTAGGTGCAAGTCTGAAGGTGCCCACATCAACTTAATCGCTCATATCCTTGCAAAGCTGCAGCAACAGCGGCAACCCATGTTGCGTAGTATAGAGGCAGTTCTGCATAAACCTTCAGAGTCTTTTCTCGAATTCCTTACGAGATGGGATTGCAGCACGTGCAGGCGGCCTATCAAGCTCAATCCTTGACGAACGTGAACCAAACCCTCTTCAGTCTGTTCATATAAGAAGCCGACCATGCCACTCATACATCATGGGAGGTATCTTGGCCAGAGATGACCTTGATCACTCAGTTGACTTGGCCCGACAACATGGCACACTCAAGCACCCCCCCTGAAGAATCCAAGCCATGGTCCTTAGTCAAAGCGAGAAGCGAGAGCCTTTTCAACCCCCATCGACAGTACTGGTACCGAACTGTCGGGTACGCTCTGGCAGCACTCCTGAACAGTGCTGGATACAGTCCTCAGGGCCAAGTCAGAATCCTCAATCAATTTGCCCATCTGGTTACGCGACACCTGGGCGTTTCTCCTCAGTCGGAAGCACCACGTTGGAAGAGTTTCATGACAGACGACCATACCCCTATCGAACTGAGTTGGGACTTTCATACAGGCGAAGATCGACCCACTATCCGCTATTCCTTTGAGCCGATTAGGCTTGACGCCGGCACAGCTACAAATCGCCACAACAATAGAGCCGCGGCAGACTTCAAACGCGGCCTGATCAAAGTATTCCCGGCCACAGACTTCCTCTGGTTTGACCACTTTCAGGCATGCTTCGAACAGAGTTGGACTGATGACAGCCCAGAGGGTCACCCGTCGACTATGTTCTGGGCGTTCGACCTGAACGAGAAGGCCACTACAAATAAGGCCTATTTCTTTCCCGGAACGGTGTCACTGGCAACAAACCGGTCGAAATTAGCCGTCATCACAGATGCCATTTACTCTGCCCCTGGGTGCAGCTCGGCGAAGATGAGCTCTCTCGATATATTTACCGACTATGTGGACCAACACCCAGAGTTGGGCCACGAGATAGACATGTTGGCGCTGGACTTGGTTCCTGCAGACAAGTCTAGACTGAAGATCTATTTTCGAGATAGGAGGACAAATTTCAACGCACTCGAGGAGAATATGTCTCTAGGGGGCCGAATACAGGATCCGGACTTTGAAGTCGGCATTCAGAGGCTAAGACGACTTTGGGATGCCTTGCTGGGCACGCAGAATGCACCTGGAGACATTCCTCTTCCGTTTAAGGACCACAGAACAGCCGGTATTCTCTATAATGTCGAGCTCCGCATGAACAATAAAGCTCCAAAGGTCAAGGTCTATATACCCGTACGGCACTATGCAAAGAACGATGAGCAAGTCATTGCGGCCTTGACCGGATTCATGGCCGAAGAGACTGGCAAACGGCGTGGTGTTCAAAGATGGCCAGCGAATACTGGACTGTACTCTGAGTGTCTGCAGAGCATCTTGTGAGTTGAAACCGAGACAATTCCCACGTATGCTTAACAAAGCTGATCCATTCCAGTGATACGAAGGCACTTGCCAGTCATCTGGGTGTTCACACTTATATTGGGTGTTCTATACAGCGCGGAGGAAATCTACGCTTGGTGTCTTACATAAATCCCCAGTCGCACAAGTTGAAAAAGCAAGTAACCTGACTCTTCACATACTGAGTCAAAGTGGTTATCCGAACGCAGTAATGCAAGAGGCAGCGGGCAATGATGGAAATGATAGGCAGTTTCATAGATTGTACCCAAGTGGAGATGTGTGCATTCTGAGCAGTAACCTTAGTTGAGGCATGAAGAAGCGTGTATGTTGTAAGAACTAGCTTATATACTCACTCACTCACTCACTGACAGTCAGAAGAACGCCAGTCTAAAATTTTGGTTATGCATAGTGATTAAATTATCTTTACCTAAAGTATTTACAGACAAGATACAGTTCCTGGTGCTCCAATTATACTCGACACATTCTACCGTTCGCTGCAACATTCCATGCCTCACTGCCAACACCCTTCAGAACATACAAGAGGGAACTAGGATCCCATTTTCTCTTAATATTGAGAAGCTTGGCGTAGTTTTCACCAAAGAAGGTCTTTTGCCAGTTTGGTTGACGGAAGTCGGCTTCGTTCATGTACGATCCGCTACCAGGAGTCACAGCCTCGATCAGTGGCATAAACTCCTCTGTCATACGCTTTTGCGCGGCCTCCATATCAGACCATGTCTTTTTATAGTCCCAATCGGTGATAAGCTGAAGCTGCATGATGGCGTTTCTCCAGGCGGGGTGTGCCGAGTTGGCGGGCGATCCCTTGGCCTTGCTATACTTGGCGACGCTGCCAACAGCGAGGACACCGTTAGAGGTGAGGTTGTTGATGACGTCTTGGAAGCCTTCGTTGTTTTTCTCGATGACGGACCGGGGAATAAGCCGGCCGCCGAACTGGTACCGCGCGACCTCGACGCTTCCTTTGGGCAGGGGTCCCATGTAACGGTCGTAATGGTCACGATACGCGAGCTCGCTATAAGCGACAGGCAAGGTAACTCCCAATTCCTTGACAGCTTCTGTGAAAGGGGCGAGAACCACTTCACGAACGTAGGCGGCAGTGGAGTTCCAGACGGTCAGGGGCTTCAAAACGAGCATCTGCTGGTTGTTGTAGAAGACAACCATGGCGCCCTTGTCCGTCATGTTTGGAAGCAACTCGTAGAACTTGACCACCACGGCTCGGAACTTCTCAGGAGTAGTCCTAGGTGCAAGGAGTTGGAACGCCGCGCCTCCTACAGTCTGCGACTTGTAGGCTCGGACAGTCATGCTGACAACGACACCAAACGTCCCGCCGCCGCCGCCGCTAAGGGCCCAGTAAAGGTCTGGGTTTTGAGTAGGAGATGCGGTGACTGTGCGCCCATCGGCAGTGACGACTTGGAAGGCAAGGGTCTGATCGGCGCCGAGGCCGAATGCTGTGCTCAAGGCAGAGTGACCACCTCCTTGGGTGAAGCCGCCCGCAAGGCCAACGGTGGCACATTCGCCGCTTACGATGGTGAAACCTTTAGCATGGGCGGCTTCCAAGACCTCGTAGCCGACAACACCGGCGCCGATTGTGACAGCAGGCCCCTTGTAGTAGTCGTCATCCCATTCACTGAAGTCAATGGCTTTGAGATTATGGGTCCAAATAGCAAGTGCACCGGCGCCTGTAGAGCGTCCGAGGAAGCTAGAGAGTAGTAATGTTAGCAAACTTTGTGGAAACGGCGAGCACTAAACTTGGTGACTGAAGGGAGACTCACTCGTGTCCGGTGTTTCGGATAACAACCCGAATGTTAGCGTACTTGGCGAATTTCAAGGCGGCAGCAACGTCGGGATTCTTCCTAACATCAACTGCGTAGCTGACATAGTTGCCGAGTGTGCAAGGTATCGTTCGGTCTGTGAAAGGATCACAGCTCTGATTGGCAAAGTATGTTTGCATAATCGAGGATGAGGATGGGATACTAGTGCTGGTCAGTATTTCCCCCTTGTTTTGAAGAAGGACTACCAGGACTAACTGAGTCAAAGGGTTCTTCCATTGTGCTTGGAGTTCTGTGCAAGCCGCCTCGTCGTATGTGGGATCATGGCATGGTGAACCAATGGGCTCGGTTGCGACCAATCTCCCACTAACAGTAGCGTTTAGCAGAGACCACTCCTTTTTAGAAGGCCAGGACGGATCTCCTGGCAAGGAGCGACATTTTTGGCTAGACGTAGCCGACGCCCATTGAACAGCACTTAGAAGTGCGCCACAAAGTAGAGAGGCCTTCATGCTGACTTGAGACGTTGAAAAAGGCAAGGGAAAGCGATATTCGTCAATGAATGACAATGTCAGCGGCGTCGTTAGTCTGGCAAGCTTGTCTTAAGAACTGAATAGCACCCCAGTACCTTTTCATGTGCTCCTTTTAGACAACGAACTCGGGCACCGAGGAACGTGGCGTAGAATAGTTCTCGGGCATTATTCCGGAAACGAAGCATGCGCTCCGAAAGGGTTGCAACTGTTGGTTCAGGAAATTCGTCTGATAGTTCATAAACGATCGGACGAGTTCCCTTAAAGGGAACTGGCCAAGCAAGTCTTATATGTACGCAACCGTTTATTGTAAGAGTGAAGGGGTCTTGGACTTCCTATCTTGGTGTTTAAGTTTCATGCGGCGGGGCCCCCGGAGTCTGGAGTCTGCGGACTGTTCCCGATTAGCTGGTGTATGAAGTTGTATTTATCCCTGAACCCTAGCATCCTCGTGGCAATCCCTCCGGCTACCTCCACTTACCGCGTTACTTTCCCTATAGGGCCAAGGAGCATATTGGTCCAGGTTGGTCTTCGCGAAATATGGCCCTGAAGAAGACATGTGGGACCCTGCGGCAATCCTTCAACGCGGCTATGTCCAGTCTTGGCGGACATGGGAAGTTATAATTGGCGTCTCACAAGACTGCCTCGGCCGTTGAACAAGAGCCCGAGTCATAACTCGGTGGTTTGCTGATTGATGACGTATGGAGCCCTCAATGCCTTTGGTTTAAGCTAATGAGGGAGGGCTTTGACCAACGGTTCTCCATCTTGGTCCCGAGGTCTCCCGCTCACCGGTCGCCGAGGCACCTACTGTAACGGTGGCGCAGAAGCTTGGCCAGACGGGCGGGTGGCATGCCAAGCAGTCTATAGGTAGAGGCTAGAGAGGGGCAAGTTTCGAAGTTGGGTTTAGCTTGAACGAGGCCAAGAAGCGCTCGGACAGAGTGCTCGGACGTGATCCACATCACGGAAAGGCACCGCGCTGTCAATGGTAGGTCTCGATGGAGAAGCGGCTCGGGCTGATGCTACGTCAAACGGGATCAAACTCTATCTGGCCAGTAGAGGCTGGAAACGGCTGTAAGACTTAACTTCATCTGACCTTCAGGTGGTTCTGGACTTGCAGTTATCATCTTGGAAACACGGAGGTTGCCGCACCCACTCACACTCTGACACGCACCGTTTTCATCCATCCCACTCATCCATGAAGCCTTCAAGGCGTCAAGACTCAAATGGCAATAGAGCGCCAGTTACACAGGAGCCACGTGCGTTGCGGAATGGAACCTTTGACTTACAAATTCTCCGTCGTCCCGAGAGGTTTCCTTATTTCTTGTTGGACTGAGCTGAATGATAATCGCCCGCCCAGGCTCAAGCCAACCTAATCCCCAAGTCAGTACCGCAGCCATGGATCGTCTGCGCCGCATAATGCTTGTCCTTGTTCCTCTGTTCCTTCTATTGACTGCGCAGGCGCAAACCTTATCAACCCCCAAATTACCTGGATATCCAGACTGTGCAGTACGTCTCTTGACCATGCAGTGGTCTCTTGACCATGTACCTTAGTGGTGGGCTCTGTCAGACGAATTATTGACAACTTGGCTTAAGGCAGGATGCATCATCAGCGCTTTCGGGGGAGGCTTATGCGCTCCTCAAAACAAGACTTGTATCTGCACGAACGAACAATTCCAAAGCAATGTTACACGCTGTGTTACCGCAAGCTGCACGATACCCGATGCATTGAGTACGTTCCCGCACCTCTCTGGTGCTCTGTTGCCTGGTTACTAACCGTGAGCCTCCTTAGTGGCGAGGAACTCCAGCTTGACAAACTGCGGTGCTCCGGTGCGTGACCGTTCTCGAGAATACGTCGTCCTCTCAAACGCCATGGCTGCCTTCTCAGGTGCCTTCGTCGCGATCCGGTTCGGCTACAAGATCTTGGTCGCGAACCTCGAGCTCGGTATAGATGATTGGTTCGTGTTGGCAACCATGGTTGCAGCGATCCCAAGTGCCGTCATTACTGTGACAGGCACTACAGCCAACGGTCTTGGAAAGGACATCTGGACGCTCGCTCCGCAACAGATCACCAAGGTTCTCGGATACTTTTACATCATGGCCTGGCTCTACTTCCTACAGACCACGCTGGTCAAGCTCTCCATCATCTCGTTCTACATGCGCATCTTCCCTGCGCGACAAGTCCAGCGCATTCTTTGGATCACCTTTATTTTCACCAGCGCGTGGGGTGTTGCTTTTATCTTTACGGCCGTGTTCCAGTGTAGGCCTATACCGTACTTCTGGAAACATTGGGATGGATTACATCAAGGCAGCTGCGCAGATGCCAATGCCATTTCGTGGTCAAATGCGAGCATGAGCATTGCCTTGGACTTATGGATTCTCGCTATACCCCTGTGGCAGTTGCGTAGTCTGAAGCTTCACTGGAAGAAGAAGGCTGGCGTAGCGCTCATGTTCGGCGTTGGCACACTGTGAGTTGCCATTATAATCCTCTTTCAGTAGGGAACATAGCTCAGTTGCTGACATGTCTCACAGGGTGACAGTTGTGAGTGTCCTTCGCCTCCAAGCGCTGGTCCATTTTGGCACGTCGTCCAACAAGACGTGGGAGTTCTACGACGTCTCTGTCTGGTCTACAATCGAGATCAGCGTTGGCATCATGTGTGCCTGTCTCCCGACAGTTCGCATGGTTCTCGTCAAGATATTCCCTGTCCTCGCCGGCACAACACAACGCAGCAGGGGCAATCATTATTACGAGTATGGGAGCGGTGTTCGGTCCAAGACCGCGGGTACTCATGGGCGCACTGTCGGAACAGTTACTACTGACCGTCTAAACTCCGAGCAGAGAGTTGGAGGTTCTGCAATTGTTTTACAGAAGACTTATGCTGTACAGTACAGCGACAGTGACGAGATAAGTCTTGTAAATATGACGAGCGTAGGGAAGAAACGTTAGCGACTCGGTCAACAAGGAGAGGAAACACAAGGTAATTCTGCGTCAAGTTTATAGTGTTCAAGGTATAAAACGCCTAAAGAATGAATAATAACGATTTTTTAAAAGTTCAAGTGACCACTCCTCCTGCTGAACTCGGCCTTTGGCCGTTTAAGTAACGGCTGCTAACGTCAATGCTAGCTTTTCGGTGTCTGCTTACCCATCATCTGCATCTCTTCCCAGGTGGTGCTGATGTGCGCGAAAATGCCTGAAGTGAGCTGGATGGTGCTTATGTGAGATCGCGGCGACAGCCAGCACACAATCAGCCTACTCCGCTTTGAGGCTTTCATCAACAGCTGGTTATTTTAATCTCCCATCCCCGACAGAACCGAAGCAGCGGACCAATTCAAGCCGTCGTCCTACGAACACCCCTAGGACCCAAGGAACTCGGACAGCAACTTCACTCGCAATGGATTCCCAGCAGCAAAGAATCTCGCAGTCTCAGAGTAAGGCTCTACCGTTCCCTGAGTACTTCTCAGCACTCGCCGCAACCTACGCCAAGCAAACCGGTAACAGTACTCGCCGTCTATTTGCCTTGTCCCTTGACGATATCCAAGCAATCTGCCCCATCACCAAGGACTCGGTGGTTCACGACAACGCCGCCGGTCCAGGAACAGCGACCTCTGTTATCGTTGACAAGTTCTCGGCTGAGGAGGTACCTGACATCTTAATCACCGACAATGTACCCCCCATGGTCAAAGCTTCCAAGGACTCGTTTGCATCTTGGCCAAGAATAGAGGCACGAGAGCTTGATTCGCTCAACTTGGAGGGAATCCCTGATCATCATTTCACGCACAGCATTCTCAGCTTCAGCATTTTCACCTTCGCCGATCCTCTCAAAGGCCTGCAGGAGATATACCGCACTTTGAGACCTGGCGGGCTCGCCGCTCTCCTGGTCTATCAACGTTTCGGCGCTGGTGAAACTATCCACGCTGCTCCAGCTTTCGTGCGTCCAGATCTTCCACCGATGAAAGTTCCCCATCCCGAGTTCATGGAAGAGGGTGTTTTAGAAAGGCTAGCAGTGGAGGCTGGATTTGACCCTTCAGGAATTCAGGTGTCGCAGCGGAGCATATCTGTGAATGGCCCTGAATTAGAAGATGGTTTGAAGAATTTTATGCTCGGAGGCTTTACGCGTCCGGCCCGCGCTGGATGGGCAGAGGAAGAAGTCAGCAGGTGGCCGGAAGCCGTGAGCCAGGCGGTCCAAAAGGAAGTAGATACTTACGGGGGAGTCAAGTTCGTGTCTTGGGTAGTTCTGGCTAGGAAGTGACAGGCATGTTGATTGAGTTCAAGTTGATTAAATCATCAGCGACCAATAATCTGACGGGTTAATTCTTCCTCCTAGGTAGCCTAGAATAGCGGACCACGCAGGGTTGTACTCAGGCTCACTCTCGCTACTAGTTCACCATGCACAACCTTCCACCATACTCTGGAATGCAATTCCTTGTGAAAATAGGGTTCGTAAACCATGGGGCCCCAGTCGAGACAGTCTTTCTCAAAATCCTCTATATGCTGAGACCGAGCCAGGGCGAGCTGGGAGCTAAGGCCTTGGAGCCGATTTTTCCAAATCGCCCAACCAATGAAGACTTTCTTTTCATGGGTGGAATTAGAAGAATATGCTTGGAGAATCACCCATGCCCGGAAATCATCGTCTTTTGAAGGCAGAAACGTAAGTGTATCCTTGGTCCAGTGAGCGGAACTCGACACTTGAAGCAGAGCAAGCGAGATATCTGTGAGATTGCAGCTGAGAATCACTTTGGATAGCAGCCTCAAAGAAGGGATTGGTGAGTCGTGGTGGATGAAGTTTTCGACATAGATATGGCGGGTTTGGGCCTGGGTCGCAAGGTCAGTCACCCATTCTTGATGAACCAGACTTGCACCGGTCTCGATACGTGCGAACTGATCGGTATCATCATCTAGTCTCCGCAGCCGAACGGAGTACCAATGGCTGGTCGACGAGAGATGGTTTATGTCCAGAATTGCATAGAACTCGTCCGGATCTTCCTTGGTCTCAACAAGAGGGACCTGAAGATGCAAACCCTTATTTGTCATTTCGTACGGAATCTGAGCCCGCTGATTCGGTGATAGTTGGTTGTGATAGTAATTAAAGTTTCGAGGAGAAGGTGACAGAAGGCCGCTGAAAGTAGGAGCCGAAAAACCCTGCTGTATGTACCACGCGAAGATGGTGTGGTCAACTTTCTTCCGTATAATCTCCTCCTGGAGTCGAATGAAAGCCCTTTCTCCCTCACCATAAAGGAGCGGCATGTTGACATCAAAGATACCCAGCAGACAATAGGCTTGATCTTCAACGCGAGTCGTCTCGCGTGGTGCAGCCCATGACATTTTGGCAGCAACCGAAAGGGACTCAAGGTCTCCGGTATCAAGTACATGTTCAGGAATCCCAGTGACGGTGGCGATGCAGCGAATGAAATATATACTCTTCTGGGGTGTCGGATTTGAGACTCCACACGACGTAATACCACTGAGGAGGAATCCGTTAACTAGATGTGCTCCTTTGTTCGCATTTCTTGAGATCTCTCCAATTTGTTTCCAGTGTGCATCGAAGAACCTGCGGTGGCGAGGAGCGATGAGCTCTTGTAACGTCCATCCCCGGCTAAACCAGCGCGAGGTTTTGAGAAGGGGAATGTAGTTGTCCAACGGGGCTGAGTCGTTGAGTGCTTCCACATCTTGGAGGTGAATGTAGCAAACTGCTGACTTCCGATACCAGGCGTACATGGAGTTGATGGCTTCCGAGAGATCTGCGCTGCTGGTTTTATCGATGCAACAGGTGTCAACCCAACAATATTGAAACCCGTCAGTCAGGGCTTGCTGGGCGCATCTCTCAATCTTCCTGGAACCTTTCTTGTGTTTGCAATTCATCCAAGAATCCGTCAACTCCTGGAAAGACACCTCGTCCCGAGTAGTGCCCCAAGTATGGGACAAGATGGCATATTCAGGAATGTCCTTGAAGAATTTCTCCAGTTGAAATGTCGTTGCGTTGATAAGCCACATAGCTCCGAGACTCGAAGTTGGACCCAGGGCCGTCGGCGCGCTAACTGAAGGTCGCAGGTGCAATTGTACATGTATTCACAGAGGGAAGCATTTGAGAGAGTCAGCAATTATCTGGTACTCGACCCGTTGCTTATATAGGGCTTTCGAACCCTCGGCAAACTGACGGGTAAATATGTTGGAATGCGGCAAAGAGCACGAGCGCAGCCTAAACCCAAGGATGGTTGTGATGTTGTGTAGCCACCGTGGCTCAGCGATCGATGCGCAGTCACGGTCATTGCCCAATTGTAAGTTGAAGTCAAACTCTACCAGCATTTTGGGGACACCAGAGTAAGATAAATTTCAATTACAAAGAGGAAATACTGAGTCTAGTTGAGGTTGTTCCGGGTAGACACGAGCGAGTTCTCGAACGATGCAGAAACAGAATAACCGATGCAGTTGTTGAAACCCATCGAGACAATATCAATCTCATCAGAGATTGCGTGTTGAACATGCACCCCTTCTCCAGCAGCCAAGGAATTATCCTTTACTTCTTGACTGCGCAATTCCAATAGACTGTGGATAGTGCAGGTTGGGTTGCGTGGTTAGCCGCGCGGTCATACAAGTGGCAGTTGGTTTGGAATATTCCGTGCTGAGCAAAGGTGCACCATGACCTGGCGTTGCACAGCTTGAGACAGTCTGCAAACGTTACTACATTGTTGTGCATCTCTTTGGGGCTCTTAGGATCATGGTCTGCGAAGAGGTTAGTTCTGCCACCATGCCTAGAATATGACCTGGCTTACGTCGACCACACCACATCTTATACTCCTTTCCGTCGATCGTTCCATATTTGCCGTGCTTTCTCGGGCCTAGACAGATGAGGTTAGTCTCCTGAGAGTTTGCGAGAGTACAAGCGCTCTACTTACAGTGTGCCTCGAGCATATTCTGAAGATCGCCAGCACTACTCTGGCTCGTGGTCAAGGCGGCCTGCAAGTTGGTCTCCCGCTGCAGGCAATCGTTCAAGTCTGACTCAAAATCCACTTGCGGGGATTCCTCTGCAAAAGGGGTCTTCTTCCTCGGCGGCTTCTACCTTCTGCATGTAGATGGCATCAGCCCTAGGAGACTCCTTGCCACCTTCAGTGCCAACAATGCACCTCTTGGTGGGAGGGTGATAGGTGCAGACAGAGCGGTCAGCAGCCTGGCAAAGTTCAGCGCATTCCTTCTCTGAGCCGATGTTTTTATGCAAGTCTCCTTGTCGGTAGAGGTTGCATTTATACTCCACCATGTAGCCGGGGCTGATCTCCTCGCGGTGCCCTTCGACACACGCCGCGTTGGCCTGGGTGGCACCCAAGAGGACAGTGAGAAGATAAGCCGCCGAAGACTTCATGGTGTTGGCAGTTGGAGAAGGATGCTTTATGTTGAAGATGAAGAAGGAAGAAGGTGATGAGGATGGATAGGTCACGGATAGAGGCGACAGGCGACGGGTTTAAGTACTTTTCGTCGCCTTCCATCGCCCGTCGTTTCCGTTTTCTTTCCCTTCTGTCGCTAATATCATAGACTTCACTTTCTTGGGTCGTCAGATCGGCGTTGTGTGCTTACCATCGGAACTGGCGTCTGCAGCTATGGATAATGGCTGCGATGGAGTAACTTGTTTCAGAGATCATTGACCAATAGCTACTCTATATGTAGGTTCAACTGCCTGGTCTCTGGATCATTATCTATAGTGGCACAGGGATATCCTAGACGCTGATCATTCCTTGTAAAAGCACTATTTTCTTTTGTATTGCCGTTCTACGAGTTCAATTATTCAGCTTACGTCCCTTGCACGACGCATACATGTAGGTATCTCTGCATTAACACTATGTCAAAATTACAGTACATTGCTGTCAAGTTCTGTTTTTATTTCCCGAGAGCCTGGCTTTGTTTAGGTTCCCACTCCATGTTATCAGGCCTTAAGACAAATCTTGCTTTAGCGCCGTCAAGTCTCAAGATGACCGATTCGTCAAACTCAATCAACTCCAGTGCTGCAGAGATGTCTTAACAGGGTCTTATACGAACCCAATTACGTCAAGGATCGGGTGCTCATTTCAGTCGTCTCTGTGTAGGCGGCGGCGCCACATAGTTTACTCTCTGATGGCTCGGATACCTTGCTTCTGCATCTGTATTCCGTCATATCGGCAACTGTAAATGCACCGTCCCGCGTCCGAAAGAGCGATATGCCTGTAGGAGAGGCCACAAATGGCGGCAACCTTACGTTGATCTTGGCCGCAGATGCCTATTCAGTCACGCGGGGTTTGAGCATGCATTTTTCTTGTCCAAGCCAGCCGTGTCTTGTTTTTGCAGTGTGAGTGGAAAAAGCTTCGGCCAAGTTGGGAATTCAGCGCATGGAAACAAGGGCTGGCATGTCAAATACCGAGGGAGAATTGCCGACAGCGATCGGACGCAGGGAAGCCACAATACCGAGTCTGATTACAAGCGTCTATGTTTCTCTGTTGTGGAAATTCTTCAAGGTTTATCCAAGCACAGTCGCCGAACCATGTCGCGACCATGTGATGGGCACCGAATCGAAGACGTGTACAAAACAGCACAAAAGAAAACAAGCCAAGACTTGCTTTAGAGCCTCAATAGTCCCATTTCAAGATGCTATCCGTATGCAGAGATAACTCAGGCAGGCCCTGCAATGCATGCAGATCTTGGATAAAGCCCGATCTGAGACCCTCGGCTGAGACTTGCATATGCATAGCTATTCCGATTAGGTGTAACTCTCGATACTGTGGAGAGCCATCTTAAGAAGCAAAACTGATCAAAGGTGATGGATGCTTAAGACGAAGAATAGAGTTGCTTCAGCTAGTTCAAAAGACGACTAAGGAAGATACAATGCAATGACAAATGCCAATTCTCTACGATTAGCTTCGCAAGTTCGTCTACTTCTTCTCGAGAGGGACAACACACTGACTCAACAATGAGGAACAGGCTCTATTGCTATGGTGTACTTATTTTGTTCACTAGCCTCCTCACCATGTTCCCGATATCCTTCTTTAACAGCCTACAGCCAAGCGAGGCGATGCCGCATCGACAACGTCTCAAATCATCCAAGATAAATTCCACGTGAATCCGAAACTCGCAATGGCAGAAGATAAATATCGCTTCTCACTCCACACTCTACCTTCATCCCGTGGTACCGCACTTCTTCCCTGCCGGATAGTCCTTCTGGAACGGCTTGCCATCGGAAACAGGACGAGCTCCTCCTAGGTAGCTAGACTCCGCAGCTGATCAAACAGAGGCGTTCCCCAGCCGGTAATAGGATCCCATCCTTCGACAGCTTTCCATCCTGCGTCAGGGATCACGGGAGAAGTTTTGTTCTCACGGCTTACGCCTTCGCAACCGCGTGACTTGCCCGTGGTGATGCTGGATACAGAGTTAGCGAGTTGGGCGCTTGCAGGGAGGGGG
>JAAVUK010000112.1:0-63549 GCA_014899095.1 Fusarium buxicola | reverse complement strand
GTGGAAGAGAGGGGGGGCGGGGGCGGGAGCCGAGGAGGCGGTGGCGGCGTCGAATGCGGCTCTGGGGTTCTGAGCTGTTGTTGAAACTGAATACGTATCGATACGTCTCGAGGGCCTCGGCCGCGTTAGGCCTTGGCAAAGCAAGGTACTGTAAGCTTGTTTGTAAGCATGCTCATCGACGTCAATCATGTCAAAGCCGTCAGTGCACGGCCTGTTAGTGCGGCTATGTATGTGCTGTGTAAATGAGGCTGGGAATGCATTTGTAAGCTTATAAATGAAGCTGGAAGTCGGCTAGATTGATCGCTTGTGTACCCCACTACGGATGTTGACGATGCCTGATGATGGTGGTGCTGTGAGGAGAGAGAACTGCTCGGGTGAAGCTACTGAACAAAGTGAAGCGTTCCAGACCTTATGCAGCTGTCAGAGTAGAGTGTATCCTGTTGATTTAAACATCAGTAACTGAGCATGCTAATTCCTGTGCGAGGCTATTGTCCTCGTGGTCAAGCTACAAACATAACATCCATAGCTCACGATATCCCCCTCTTTCGGATGTCGGTCCCGACGACCCGCTCTCCACCTGGATCAGGACGGCGTCGGCCACGTCCGTGTTTCAGCAAGATCCACGGACTCGCCATTACTAATCACGAATGGATCGCTGAAGAAGCATCTAGCAAGTAATAGACGTTGGGTGGGCATTAGTAAACTGCTTGAGCGGTGAGGCGCTGCGCGCATACCTAGGTAGAGGAGAAGAGGGGAGAGTGGATATGAACTACATCAATGTGGGTTTCAAGTGAGAGACGGGCATAGACAGCCCAGATATATATACTCGAGACTGGTCGCCTCTCGGAATTCCGAATTCATCACGCAATCCAGCACTATACCCATTCCACATCCATCGACCATCACCAATACCAATACCGCCAAAATGAGCTACACTCTCTACGACGCCTCTATCGTCCTCGCCCGGGACGCCCTCAACTCCCTCACAGCCATCCTCAAGAAGGCCGAGACGCACGCCAACGCCGCGTCCTTCCCCAAGGCCAAGCTCGCCGAGGACATGCTCGACCTGAGCTTCCAGGTGCTCGTCGCCACCGACACGGCGCAGAAGATCGCGGCCCGCACCACGGGCGTCGAGCCGCTCGACCTGGGCCGCGAGGGCGTCGACAACTTCGAGGCCTTCTACAAGCGCATCGACGAGGTGCAGGAGTTCCTCAACAAGGCCGGCAAGGAGACGGTCGACAAGCGCGCCGGCGAGACGGTGACGCTGGGTCTGGGGCCCGGCAAGTCGGCGGATCTCCAGAGCAAGGACTACGTCAATGGATACGGGCTGCCTAACCTCTTCTTCCACCTGAGCATTGCGTATGCTATTCTGCGGAAGGAGGGTGTGCCTCTGGGCAAGGAGGATTACCAGACTCCCTTCTTGGGCAAGTTTATCAAGGCTTAAGTTGGACGGGGATGAACAATGGCACAGGATAGGATGGGTGTCGTAAATCAAGTCGGGAGGTCAGATGACCAAGACAAGACAAGACAAGACAAAAGACAAGTAAAAGTTCAAACCAAGTTTCCAGGTCGCTAAATTGTGATGTTGCATGGCATGTTTCATCAAAGTGATGGCGGGTCATGTGCTAAGACATGGCAGCTTTCCAGTAGTCCAGGTGTTAAGCTACTGAGTAGTATGGATGGTTAGTTAGTTGGGTGTTGCCGTCAGGAAACTATATCAAAAAACTAATTCTTAAACTAGGTACCTTACCTGGTTATACATACTAGGTAGGTATCTTACCCAGTTATATACGGATATATGTTTCCAATTGGGACATGCTTGCGAGGGACTCACTTGTCAGATGCCGTGACGTGATGTGGAGCGCTTCCCAGCCCAACGCACCGGTACAGGCACTGCCGAGACCAGGAATGTCCCCTGCCTGCCACCTGCCATCGCATTCGGCCAAGCGAGCCCAGCGCCTGCGCTTCCGTTCCTGACAAGCCTTTAGTGCGAACTCTGCTGCCAGCCTCCAACGGGTAAGTTTGAGTTGTGCATGCTGCTCGGTGACTTGTCGCAAAATCTTGAAACCTTGCGAAATAAATGATGCACCCAGCAGGCAGGCAGGTTGGGCTGAAAGTTCGAGATGGGAACTCGGAATACTTGGCAGCTAGTGCGCCTTGAAGCCCGCCACGGGCGCTGCTCAGTCGAATCCGGACTCATTCGAGACATTCGTCGTGGCGGCGGCGGCGACGGAAACGATCTACACGGCAGCACGAACGGCTGCGAGATGGCGCCCGAGGGTGGCAGAGGAACCCCAGGCCTGCAAGTGCTAAAATAAAAGGTCATGTGTTCTGGCTCAGGTTCAGATTCAGGTTCCGGTTCAGGGAGAGTATAAAACTTGGCCCTTTGTTTGCATCATCCACTCATTGCGCTGTCAATACTCTATTCATCCACCTCGGGACTGCACATGCAGGTCCTCTCAGCATGGCCAACGACCATGTCCCGGTGAGTTTTCTTCTCCTCTCTTCTGCTGCAGACTCGCCTTGCATGTAATCCTATCCATTAATCGCCTTGCTCATGGAATCCCAAGCCCGTCCACAGGCACGTCGTCAAAGGCGCCAAGGCACACCTCGAATCTCTCTACGAGTCGGCTCTTCAGAGTCAGTGGGAGACCGACTCGAACTCGGGCCCCAGCACCATGCCCTCTTGCACCCCGACCGTCGACAAGTTCGACCAGCTGGCACAAATAATGAACGAAGCCACGGATGCCCAAGCAGCCGTCGACGCTAAGCACGTCCCGGCCCCAGTCCTAATCTCGGTTGAGCCATCGCCAAGTTGGCCTGACAAGGGCCAACAGCAAGGCCTGGCAGCCCTCAAGGGCTTTGGCGCAATGATGCAGCTGTTCGCCGCCATGCTCGACATCCAGAAGCGTGCGAGGCGCGGCCGCAACGATCGCTACGACATGTCCAACGCCAAGGACGCTGGCCTGGCCTTTGAGGACCACGCCGACTCCATGTACGATGCCATGACCCAGCCGCTCGCTGGGCTCCTGGCCTTTGGGTTGAGCAGGACGCATCGGTACACGCAGTCCATGACATCGGCCGAGGTGCACGGCAATTTCCTAGCCGAGATTTTGAAAGGATTCAGCTTGGGCTCCAAGGCCTTGGCTCGGCTGGACAGCATCCTGACCGACTTTGTCAAGACCATCGCATCCTACATCCGAGATGCATCTGGGACGCGCTCCTTCAGTCTGGTCATCGAGACGGTGCCTCGAGTCAACGTATCGGGCGACGACGAGAACCCCGTCTGGGTCTACGAGCCCACCGTGACGCTTATTCACATCAGGATTCGCAACGATTCGCTCAGCAAAGCGACGAGCAAACTCAGGGGCGGCGCTGATGTAGGCAGCTTCGACTTTGCCATGGACTATCAGGTGACCGAGGCCAAGTTGAGCCAGGACCTGTTTACGGCGTCCAAGGCCAAGTTTGATCAGGTTATACAGCTGATCACTGGCCGTCATCTGGACCAGTACGGGGCTGACATCACAAAGGTCGTCGCCGACGACCAATGATGGAGCCGTGTGTCTGAAACTATTGGTTTTAGAAGATATACCTCGGATAATGCGAAACGTTTACCATGTAATATCTAATTCGCTGTCCTCGAACAGCCCAACGGCGTGGCTTTCTATCCGCCTCGTCTACCGGCCGGTGTTTGCCAAGTGAAGCCACAGACAATGAGGCGCTTCCAACATGTACAATCGACCAGTGAAGGGAGGGTTTCACTTGCTTATGATGAGACAGAAAGGGACTCTCAGAAAGACGATGTTTACAGCAGCAGGTTCAGATGTGTCGAGTAACCCGTCACAAAACAGGATCCAACATGACCTGGAAGTAATGTTGACCTTGGCAAACGCCCCACTCTGGGCCGGCTCATATGGGCTTTTC
Organism: Fusarium buxicola; assembly: GCA_014899095.1. Taxonomy (NCBI): domain Eukaryota; kingdom Fungi; phylum Ascomycota; class Sordariomycetes; order Hypocreales; family Nectriaceae; genus Fusarium; species Fusarium buxicola. The sequence goes on along the minus strand of JAAVUK010000112.1, from coordinate 59,625 downwards.
AGTAAACTGCAAGCAACGTTGAAAAGAAACATGTTATCGCATTCCTATTTCTCTGTAGAGCCCAACAGCTGCAACAAGACGCGTTTATAGAGTTACTTGCATGCCTGGGGGAAAAGCCAAAACCGTGGCTACTGTACCTACCTCAAGGCCATCTGAATCTGGGCCTAATTCCTCCCAGTACGTACCAACCAAGCTTTGTCATCCTCCACCCTCGCCACCCAAACATCAATTACACGCTGTAAGCATCCATCTTCCAACTCGTCCAATTCAACCGCGACATCGCTTCCAAGTCCATCATGTCGGCATATTGGTGGGCGCTCCGTCTCATCCAGTCCTTCGAGGTATGTTCCCATCATCAAGCACCGACCAATCTCTGTTGCTGACCCTCCTCTCCTCAGGACCACATCGTCGCCTCGGTACAGCGACCTCAACATGGCATGCGACCCACGCCGAGCCCTTGCTGACAAGATCTAGATCCTGAGGCGCCCGGGCTTCCATCGCGCCGTCGGCCGAATCCACAAGACGATCAACGAGAAACAGCACGGGCGGAATCCTCACGAGCCGCTCGCTCCCGGCGAAGCGACGGGTGCGTTTGCTCCGTTGCGCGACAGGTGTCATGATGGCTGACGACGCCCAACAGCGGATCCAAACTCGAGTGATCGTCGCCAGCAGTTTTCGAAGCTCTTCATTGACGAAATCAAGAAGCAGTTCCGCGGCAAACCATCCGAGTTACCGGGCGAGCGACCGAAAAAGTGAAAGGCGCGAGAAGCCCCCAAGTTGGATTTTCTTTTAGCCATGATATGATACCCAATGATACTCTACTGCGCACGACGGATTGTATGGAGAGTAATTCGAACCAAGGAGGAAGAAGCCAAGGTCCAGTGTTCGGGGTGGGTGAATCACAGCAGCGATGAGAAGACGGGCATGTCGAGGTGAGGAACGGGCATGGCAACCTTGCGTTGGATATGGCACAGTGGACTATGCGCATCAAGTTGGCTGAAAACTCTCAACTTGGACATGGGGCATTTGACACCCGAGGCAACCCAATGAATGGCTCATTGATGCCGTTATACCGGGGAAAAGCTGTTTTTACAAAAAGCTATAACCATCCACCCTTGTACAGCCCCCGCCTGTCGCAATACTCATAACCCCCTCGACAACATCCTCCAACCCAACATCGTCATCATCCGCCCCATTTTCCTCCTCGCCGACTTTCATCATGACCACCCACCAGCTCGCAGCACGGGTGTAATGCCTCTTTGTCTTGCGCCACTTAGGGTTTGCATCTGCGAGGTGATAGCAGCCAATGATGATGTGGATGGGCTTGATGGCAGAAGTCATGCCGCCAGAATAGTCTTGATATCAACGAGACAAGACCATGGTTTCGACTGTTTTAGCTCGAAGCCTGAGTCGACCCGCGGTCCTCTCGAACATGTCGCCTTCCGACCCAGTGGGGAAGAGCCTGCTCCATCCTTGGTGATAGTCTACACAATCAGTTACAAGTGATCATAATCACACAAGGAGATCCTACGCGAAAGGTCATGTGCGCCATAACAGAGGTTTCTCGTAGGCAGGTCCAACTTTGCCCCGCCTCAAGCCGTTGGATCTGGAATCACTTCGAGGGTGCTCCGGCATACGACTGGGGATGCTTGACGTGGGCATTTGAACTGGGCGCGAAAAATTGATCCACCTCATTGTTGACAAAGCGAGAATATCGATGCTGTCGACCTCGACTAGAAATGTTTCCGCCATGGTGGTATTAGAGAAGAGGCGCCAGCCGATTTGTAGCTGGATGAGCTCAGGACACATCGCCCGAGCCTTACGCCTTCGACCATGATGGCCATCTCCGTCCGAGGCTCCAACACGCATTCGCCAAGTAGTCTGACTTGCGACCATGTCGCAAGACGCATAGGCGACCACCAAAGTGCGGAAAGAGCGAATTCCAATCGCCAACCTGTTATGCTAGGTCGACGAAGTGGGTTAGCTTGGTAACTCTATGTTTCCAAAAAGGAAAATGGATCATCATTGGGCTTCGGCCCCAAGAGCAAGAATAAGCCGTCGAGTGGGAAATGAGAATAAGGCTCAGAATGTGTGGTTGCTGAAACCGTTGCACTTGGTAGTCGGCTGTTGGTGCTTCTGCCAGGTCGGTGAAAAACTAAAAGTGTCGCAGGATGGCGGAATTCATCATGTCGCGAACTGACCCCAATCTCCCCAGTTAAAGGGAAGGCCAATGTCGAGATTTGCCTCCAATGCGTCTTCCACAGCGTTCAGATTGAAACTGGGGTCAATGTGGCCAAAGACGTCCTGACCCGAGATGGCATTGATGAGCGAGAAGTCAACCGGTTGCTCAACGCTCGGTACAGAATTGACCATTGTTGGATTGGCCACTGGGACCGAGAATTCCGGTGGTCGAGGGGCCGGGTTCTGCTGAGAATGAGAAGACGGAACAGAACTGGGTGTTCCATCAAGAGGCGGCGGTGTTGAATCTTTTGCAAGAGTATTTGCAGCGCGCTCCATCTCTCTCAATACTCTCTCGCCAAGTCCAGCAACAACGTTTGCGCTCCAGAAGTAGTCGCCAAACTTTCTCAGCATCTCGCAATTGCGCCGGAAGGAATGCATTGCTCTAGCTCGGAACATTGGCAGACGGCTATGCCTCATCTTGCGGTACTCGACACTGAGAGCGAGACAAACCGCATAGGGAACAAATGGCATGGGGCTAAGATGATCGCGTAGCACTGCAAATGCAATACGCTCAGCAGCGAGGGAGCGCCGGGCGTTAGCAGACGGAGGAGGGAGGGTTGAGGCTGCTGTGAGGGTGCCGGGTCGGGGTAGCCGGCAAGACAAGATGATGACGGCGTGGTAGAAAGTTTCGATGGTTGCTTGTTCAAGTTAGCGAGAATGCTTTTGAAGGTTGCTGTAACTGACCGATCAATGAACCCGGAACCTTTAGAGCGTCAGCGTTCACAATCATAGCCTCGAGCACAGGGAGGTCGATGTAGGCGACCTTGTCAAGGCCAGACGCCTCAGCACTTGGCCCCGGACGGTAGAGCTCGATGACTTGGTCGAGCCACTGGACCACAGATAGGAGGAGACGGAAACACGGTGGACGCTTCTTAATGCATCCATCAAGATTTGCACCAATGTCTCGTTCGTGCATCAAGCAAGGCCTTCCATAAGCCGCTGCATTGATCCTGTCCACTGCCCAAACCGCGCAAAATAACGTCTCGAGCTCCTCGCAGTTTGGTGCATCGTACCTGAGGAGATGGAGGCCAAGTGTCTGGATGTGGTGGATGGCCCGCCCGCCGAGCTGTGCAGGAAGATCCGCTTCTTCAGAGCTGCTTGGTTGAGTGTAGAGGGAGAGCATAACGAGGGCTCTGATATGAAGAACTCTATCGGTTATGATGCTTGTTTCGAGTATGGCCCGCACTGAAGAAGAGATGGATTGCATAAAGTCCTGGCACGTCAAGAGGTCCTCGCCACGATTCTTGAGTCGGAGATGGCGAGACGAAGAGGGATCAGTGGAAGCTGCCAAGCAGACCAGTTGCCGCAGAACAATAGTTGTAGGATCGTCTGGGGAACCCTCCAGCGCCGCCTCAGGGATGATGGGAAAGATGGGATGTATCTTCTGTAGGAACAACCGTTTCATTTTGCGAAACTCTTTTTCTGGAGGAAGACATGACAGGCAATGTTCTCGGACAAAAGGAAGCAAAAACTGATCCATGACAGGGGGAGGCCGGGAGGTGATGAACTGAGATGCTTGGCCAGTGCCACCGGCTGTGGAGGAGAGCCAGATGCCAACATCGCCCTTCTGAGAAGTCTCGCGAATCGACGCTGAGCCTGTTGCCTCGACAAACATGCCTTCCGGGTTCAAGTCACCAACGAAACGGGAGGACGACTGAGGTTTTGGTGTCATGCTGGCTGATTCCCGCCTTGAAGGTGTCGGAGCGGGACCTGCGGAGTCGCCATACTGAAAAGATGCTCGATTGTTGGCCGTGCCATTTTGGTCGGGAATAGTGACGGGTTGAGGCTGTGTTGATCCGGGCAAAGTTAAGGGAACAGACCTATTGGGGAGATCAGCATAGGATAGGGAGACACATACAACCTGGAGGCCCACTCACGATGCCCGGGATGGAGACGTCTCATCTTGTTGCTCCTCTGTCCCTGCGACGGTCGCTGCCACGGGAGAATCATCGAGCGCATCCTCAGCGTGGATGCATCTCCTCTATATAGACGTCAAAACTTGTCCATCCCATCAGCCATGAAGGTGAAGGTGGCAGACCAACCTTTTTCCGCCGGCATGTGGCACAAGCATGCTGGACTTGCTTCCGCTTTACCGGCAGGCCACCGCGGTTTGGGTCGGAGGCCACAAATTTGACCTGCTTCGACGACGGAGGCATGGCTATTTAGGTCAGCTCCATCTGGCAGAGGCTGTGTGTTGAGCCTCTTGTCGCCGAGGCCAATAGGTGTGGAGTGGAGATATGTATGCACTGTGAGTGAGTCGGTGGAATTTCAAGGTGAAGGGCGCGACTTGGGTCGGTGAGGGGAGCTCGGCATCGCGTAGATTAGTCAGCTCGGTGAGGCTGCGCATCGCAACACCTGGACAAGCTTGATTTCTTGTTAGGAATTTACCTGAGAATCCGAGATGAGAACGCACTCTCAACCCCGGCTGCTGGCTCGATCATGTCTAAATATTAGTGTGGATCTGGGCTTGACAACCTGGCTGTGAACTTGCTTGTTTACACTGGTCTTTCTCGTTGCCTTCTGGATTGGTGGCCTGGACGGGTACTAACTCTTGTAACCACGTCTAGAACACCATATCTCGCAACACACCAAAACGCTCAGCTAAACCGACGAGTAAATTATAACAGAGCAGCGCCATGACATGATATTTTCTGGGTCTAGCCATCCCGTTGCCCCTTCAATATCCCCAAACCCGCCCAGCAGTGGAGTAACCAAACAAACAGCACCACAACATCCTCCACCGTGAATCCGACCCGACCTTGAACGCGACCTCTCCACCAAAAACAACGGCCCAAATTCACGGCCCGGCCACAGGCTCCACCGCCTGAAATTCACTCGAGGCTCGAGCTTCAAGGGCGGCCGTTTCGTGAGACCCTGGAAGCGGCCAATTCGGTTGGCTGTTGTCAATCGCGGGGTTGTGGGGCCGACCGCCCTCCCGGACGGACACTAGCCGTGATAGGGAATACGTAAACATTGGCCCAGGGTTGGGTCTGCCTGGAGGTCGAGCAGACACGTCCTTGTACAAGGGCTGTTTACTCGGCTGGTGTTGACATGTTTTCTTAAATCCAACATCCCGCTGTTTCCTCTTCACTTCTTTTGTGGACACGCTCATTCTCTCTTTTGGTGGGAATTCAGACCCTCGTCGCTATGGAAGACCTCAACCTCCCGATTGCTCTGCGACGATCGCGTCGTAGCAGCATCAAGCCAGAGCCAATGCTGGACATGCCCTCATCCCCCAGAGCCACCGCTAAAACACCCCGAAGGGGCAGCAAGAGGCGGGTGCGCTTCTCAGATCCAGCGCTCTCATCAGCATCTAGTGGATTGACCCCAATGGTCGGCCGCTTTTCTGTGGCAACGCCAAAACGCCGTCGTCACTCATCCGCCCCAGTAGAGGGTACACCGACCAGCATTCGGTCAAAGAGCCCTGCTCTTCCTCAGAGTGGAGAGGTCACTTTCCTTCCCCTTCGTCAAGTCCTCGACGGTCGCGTCCAACGCCGCATCCGCCGGAATGGCTTGAGCGAGGAGATGAACACCATCCAACAAGAGAAGCGACGGAGAGCTCAAGAGTCCAAAGCCGAGGTTGAAAAGCTCAGGGCAGAGCTCAAGGCTCGGGACCGAGAGATCTACGAACTACAAAATGCCACCATTGTAATCGACACCGATCGGATATGGGATTTGGAGAAGCAGATCCAGCATCTCCAGGAACAGCTGAGCAAACGATCTGGCAGCTCGATAGGCCAGAATCGCGGCTACAACTGGACCCTCGCCGGAAGGGATCCTTTCCCTGGAGATTTCATGGACATGACACCTGATGAAGACGAGTTTGGAGACGAGACGGTGGCCCAGTTTGTCTGCAGCACCCCGTCCAGGGCGAGAGCTTCGTTCATGACACCGCCTGCGACGAGTCCTACAGTTCCTGGTACACCAAATTTCCCTACCATGCCCATGTTTGTAACCAACGCTGGCGTCCAAGCTGCTCTCCCCGACCCTCATCAACAGCGCCTGGAGGAAGAGATTTCCTCACTTCAACTAGAAGTCACCAAGCTGACCGAGACTCTCGATTCATACAAGTCTCTCGGTAGCCGACTCAGCGACAAACTTGCTGAAGCCAGGCCTACCACAACCAATGACACCACGATACCCGCAGTTGAAGGTCTTGAAGCTCAGATCGAGGTCATGCTCCAGACCATGTCAGACCGAGCATGCGCTTTGACACAACTCACATCCTCAATCACCAAGCTCGGTTTCACTGGAAGCGATGCCAGCGACATGATGACCACTCTCGCATCAGGGTTCCGTACTGCCCGCCTAGAGCTCGAGTATCTCACTCCCGGTGAAATCACCCTGCCACTGTCGTCTCACGGCGCCGAAGTTCTCGATCTTCTCCTCACACGTCTGAGACATATGGCGAAGAAGGCCAGGGAAGATGAAGATTGCATTGACGAGTACCACGAGATCGAGCAGTCTCTACGGAAGCAGCTCGACGCCAGAGTGTCGGTGATGGATGGCCTTAAAGCCGAGATGTGCAAAGCCGAAAAGCTCATGAGCGACAAGATCGCACGGATACGCGAGCTAGAAGTCGCCAACCAGAGACTCAAAGGTGCGGTGGACGATTACATCCGCGACATATCTGAGCTTGAGAGTCTCGTTCAACGGATGGAGCGAGATGCTCATGATGCTGAAGATGAGCACAACGTCCAGCTCGAAGTGAAGCGCAAGGTCCTCAGCAAGAAGGAAGACAACATTGCCGAGTTGGAGGCCAAGTTGACGGACGCCCTACAGCGCTCCGCCGACCTTCAAAAAGAGATGGTTGAGATACAAGAATCCAAGATAAGGGATATTGTAGAGCTGAACCGGAGGCATGGCGCTGCCCTCGCAGCCGGGGATGCCAGTGTCATCAAGTATCGCGGCGAGATTGACAAGGTCAATGAGTCTCTCCGCATCGCACATGCAACCATCTGCAATCTGCGAGTTGAAAACGGGGGGCTCAAGACACAGATGGAGGAGGAGAGGGAAAAGGCCAAGGAAGTCATCGATTCCATGAAAGAGGAGCTGCAGCGAGTGGTTCAGATGAGCCAGGAGTTTTTGAAGACGCCCAGCAGGACGCAAAAGGAAGGCGAGAAGAGCTCGGAGGGTTCTTCCTCTTCCAAGACCGTCGTTCGCCATGGATCTTACTTGTCGGGTGGCCTGGCACGACGGACTAGTAAGAGGAAGATGAGCAGGGGACAGGACAGCGGGATGGGGCTGTTGGATGAGGATGAAGAGGATTTCTTCTGAGGCGTTCGCCACGACACACAAGCATGACACACACAGCATTGGGCATGGATAAGGCGTTGGAGTTTACTTTCGTTCAAACCCATTTTCATTTGTTTGTAGGATAATAATGCCAAAGTTAATACAGTGTCAGGCCCTTTCATTTATTGATGCTTCTGATGAGTAGAACCTCCATCTCGCCTTGTAGTCTGGCGTGAGTTCCAGCCCCAGCAGCAACGCCCTCAGCAGCTCAATGGGCATCGTGTTGGCCCTCAAAGCACAATCATGAAACTCCTTCTCCCCATACTTGCTCGATCCCAATACTTCCTTCCTGAGTTCAGTCATCTGCAGCGCTCCGATCATGTATCCCACCTGGTACAGCGGCGAGTAGTCACCTTTGAAGGACCGTCTCACCTCTGCCTCGGCGTTGGACCGCTCATGCCCAACCCAGTCCACCAAGAGATCAATGCACTCTTGCGGCGTCATCTCGCCGAGGTGGAACTTGAGAGAGAATATGATGCGGGCACAGCGATGCATCCGCCAGAACAAGGTTCCGATGCGGTCTTCGGGTGAGGTGAAGAAGTTGCCCATTTGCCAGAATACCATCTCCCAGTACATGGCCCAGCCCTCCACAAAGAACGACGCCGTAAACATCTGGCGATGACTGTTGTGTCGCTCTCCCATGAACAATTGCAGTCTGTGTCCAGGTATGAGCTCGTGGAATGCTGTGGCACGGGAAAAGTGTTTGTTGTTTCCCCTCATCACCATCTTCTTCAGTCCATGCGACATATCCGCCGTCGGGGAAGCAACGAGGATCGATGGTCCACCAAGGAAGAAGGGCGACTCTTTTTGCCGCTCTGGAGACATGATGAACATGCGGTAAGTTTCGTCGGCGATTTCGGGTACGGTCACCAGATCGTGCTCTCGGACGAAGGATGTGCCCTCGCGAGCGAGTTGCAGAACCAACTGTGTCTGTTCGCCTGGAGGAACTGACCTTTTTTTCACATATTCGAGGGCTTTCTTCCAGTCTTGGCCAAAGTTGAGCTCTCTTGAGGCCGCTTTCATCTGTGCTTCGCACCATTTGTACTGCTCTTTGGCGATATCGATGAGTTCCTCGGGAGTATAAGGGATCATTTCGGCCTCCAGATCGCCAAGTAGCCCATCTCTCCCGATAGGCTCTCCAAAGATGTCTTCCTGATCGTCGGGCCGCATTCCTGCCAACTTGATCTGTATCACGGACTGGTAATGCTGTAGGGCAGTATTCGCTTCTCGCCAGGGCGTGGTCGCCCACCAGTCAAACATGGGGTCGTAGGTGGAATAAAAGCTCAGAAACTCGTGAAGATGCTTCCTTAGCTCAGCGACTATCAAGACGGCTTTGTATGCGATCTGTTTGCTGACCCTTAGTTTGCCTTCTTCCACTTGATGCTGGGATTTGGATGCTTCGGCGGTGATCTGATCCAGCACCTCGGCGGTGTTCTCTCCCTGCATTGGCTGCACGTCCTGGCGCGACTCGCACAATGACACAATGAGCGACGCGAAAGGTAGCAGAGGCATGGCTTCTTGTCGAGCGCTCTGATCCAGGTTGAGCTGTCGATGCCCTCGCTTGAGGTGGTTCCGAAGCAGAAGAAAGTCCACCTTGCCCTGTTGGCTCAAGCCTTCAAAGTGCACCTGAAATAAAGCCTCCAATTCATCTGCGTAGAATCGACTCAGCCGGTTGTGACGCCTTGTAGAGATCTTTATGCTGTAATAGTTGCGAAGGTCTCGGAGGTCGGACCGTACCCGTCTCACGCGACCTGCCATAGATTCACAGACATCGTCGACCTCGGCTCTTCTGGGGAGATTCACCCAAGTGCCCTCCATTTCTGACGACGAGGGAGAGGAGAGGAGACGAAGTGAGGGGATGTTCTAGGCCGGACATGGGACTTTCGGCGATCATCAGCTTCCATTTGGAGCAGGCAATCAGCGAGGGCTGTCTGACTGTGGCTGCAATTGACGAACGAGTGAGCTTGGATTCAACCAGCCATGGGTCACGCCTTGTTGAATGCGTCCCTATGTTTGCTTCTTACTTTGTCTGTTCAGCTGTCAAGGACACATACATTAGAGATGGCATCGACCCTTGAAGCTTTGTCTCCATGTACCTCAGAATTCACGACTTTGCTGACGAGATTCTTTCTTTACGGGTTCATCCGATTTCATATGAGTTTCTTTCAGCCACATCCAAGTTAGTGTGGATGTGGACAGTCTCTACCCAGCTCAATTAGAGTGAGTCCAATACCCATCTCTTACCTTCTCGAGGGCGATAGCCGACAAATTCCGCCCCAACTCATCTCCATCCATCTCCACCCTCCAACAACTCCAGCCAATCTGATCATGGCCTGGCTCCTTAGCTTGGGAAGATCCGATGGCGCCTTCAGGCACTTCATCGAAGTGCCGCGTCGGAATTACCGCCACGCCCGAGCTCGGCATCAAATCCTCTACCGAAGACGGCGGCATTTAGACGCCGTTTTCCTTTGGATTTCTTGCAATGTCCTCCGTTCCACAACCATCCTTGACCCATTATGCCGCCGCCATTACTCCGCGCCGCTCTCCGGAGTCAGGGCTTCAACTGCTCCGGCTTGGGCCGGTTCCCCCGGATGCAGCGCCGGCTTCAATCCTCGCCGCCTAAACCACCGAAATCCGACGAGTCAATTCCTGTGCCCAACACAGTTGCGCCTTTGCCGCTTTGGCAGCGGCTTGGCCCTTTGACAACTGGTGCTCAGGCTTACGCGAGAGCCCAAACCAAGAGGCCACTTACCACGCAAGTTGCGACGGCCGTTTTCATTTACATATGCGCCGACTTGAGCGCGCAATATGTGAGCGGCAATGAGTACGATCCTGCCAGGACTGTCCGCAATGCTATAATTGGTGCTGCTGTTGCGATACCCAATTATAAATGGTATGGTTCGTCCTAGTTTACACTGAGAACACGCTGCTAACTGCCCTTAGGTTCATCTTCCTCTCACATAACTTCAATTACTCATCCCGACTTCTGTCGCTCGGTACCAAGATCGCCGTGAGCCAGACCTTCTTCACACCAATCTTCAACACCTTCTTTTTCGGCGCTCAAGCCATTCTCTCCGGCGAGAACATTGAGGGAACCATCGAGCGAGTCAAGGACACTGTGCCCACCAGCATCATCAACTCGGCGAAGCTCTGGCCAGTTGTGACTGCCTTCAGTTTCACCTTTCTGCCCTTGGATTACCGACCTCTGTTTCACGGCGTCGTTGCCGTGGGCTGGCAGACTTACCTGAATTTCTTGAACAGACAAGCTGAGCTCGAGGAGGCTCACCGGCATGAGGCGGGTCATGTAGATGAGAGGCAGGATATAACTTACGCCGTACCGCAAGCGGCCTAGGACACAAACGTTTGGCTATTTTCTTTTGTTCTTTTGGGTGGGCTCTTGTAGACATAGACTTGTTTCAGATACAGTAGACGCATCAATGGAGTTCTGGTTGGCGGATAGCGCACTTTTCATCGTGAAATAGGATCCGCGAAGTCGTAACTTTGTCTGGTACGCAGCTTAGTCTTGTGGTCTCGAAGATGCGCGTGATTGACGGATGATCCGACCGTGCTTGAGCGGCGTCGAGAACCTGAGGTTGCCCAGAGTGAGTTCAACCAAGCAATTCAACCAATGTTGTGACTTGTTCCTGAGCTCTCGGTTGCTTTTCTGACAGCCTCTCCTGACAAATGGCCATGGTCAGACGGGTGACGAAGCAGATATGTGGCTACTTTAGCTGACAAATGACGAAGGTTTCTGACGGCTGACGGGAGTTTCTGACAGTTTACAGGAGTTTCTGACAACACTACTAGAACTCGTCACCCAAAACTGGGTACACAGTCATAATAACGAACTATACCCGCGAGGAGTCCATACATTGATGCAGGAGCCGCATATCACTTGAAATACTTATTTAACTCATCTCCCTTACTTTTATCAGCGAGCATAACTACCTTGGCCTTCCAAAAAAGAAAAAGAACCAAAGACCTGACCAACCGACAATGGCTTTCAGCAAAGTGTGCCACGCTACCGTGTTCGCGAAAAGAAAGCATGGTACGAGCCAGGAGGAGTTCTCCCGCCGCTTCGCCCGCCATGGAACCTTAGCTGGGCCCGTGGTTAAGAAACACAATGGCATCGCCTACGTCCAGGTATCGTAGCCGAGCTCATTCATCTCTCCGTAGCGCAACGCGGCGCCAAGAAACCCGGTTCTAATTTTCCGACTTTAGCACCATGTCTCTGACTCGTATGCGGAGGAGTTCAAGAACAAAATCGGGCCTGATGCGGCTCCGCATATCAATTTCTCCGACGCTGACGGAATTATTACCCTTACCTTTCCGACAATGGAAGACCTCGTCAGCTTTTTCAAGGACCCAGCCCACGAGGAGAGTCTCAACGCGGATGTGGCAGAGTTTGCGGACCCAATGACTGTCAGTTTTGCTATGGGGGATAAGAATGTGGTTGTGGAGGATGGAAAGTTACTGGTGTAGCAGAGTCATTTACTGTCGAATTCGTTTCGTGGGCTGCCTGTACATCTTCAAGGCCCAAATACAACAAATATCCAGATAGATAGCAATGAGCACGAGAGATAATGCCTCAAAATGTTACATTAGATATACAGATACGCTTGGCTTTGAAAATTGAAACTCATGTCTATGTCGTTCCATCAGCACTAGCAAAGCCTGGATTTGTCAGCGACGTTGGGCAATATCATTCATTGCCAGGTCGAACCCTGTTGACCATTTCCAAACAGAGGGACTGCTGATTTCATACTGGAACATATCGAATGACGATGAGTGACAAGTGGCAGCCATACATACTTGGACCGGAAGACGACTGGTCAGAAGTCAGAGGCAGTGGCCAACGGAAGAGGATCCAGAATAGACTTGCCCAGCGAGCTCGCAGTAAGTCGAATACCGATCTTCAACACTTTATGTGACCTTGGACTGATAATTTACAAAATAAAAGGGGCAAACCTCAAGACTAAACTTAACCATGCTGGTTTGACTCCAGACAATCACGCCCTAATAGAAAGGTCGGCTGAGGCGTCCAAGTCTCGTAATGATTTTGCGCTCGGCAGCGACATCGAGGCCTTCCTCGATCCCCCTGCGTTAAACAGTCATGGAATAGATACATCAGGCGTCAATCTTGATACTACACCATCACTCACAGATGCACCTGAACCAAGGCTCGAACCCGAGTTCCTCTTCCTTACCTCCCTCACTACCGTTGCAGCCCTAGCTGCGAACGCTGCCCTTCTTCATATCTCCTGCGATATACCCAGCATCAACGTCTTTGACCCACAGCACCATTCGCTGCCTCCTACTCTGCTTCCTACGTCTTTGCAGAAGACCGTCCCACATCCACCTTTTGTCGATGTCATCCCCTTTCCCGGCGTACGGGACCGACTTCTTCGTTCGCTTGCAGTCATTGATTTGGAGACGCTAACCACGGATCTAATCGAGGGGGCATTCAAGGTCTGGGGCTCTACGCCGTGGGATGGAACGAGTTGGGAAGTTTCTGACGAGTTCGCTAAGAAGTGGTGGTTTTTGGTTGATGATCAACTGCTCTCGGCCACAAACTTCTGGCGGAGGCAGAGGTTGGAGCCAGTCATATCGGCAAGTCATGTTCTACTGCAGAATTGATTAAGTAGGGAAGAGTGGCAGGGAAATCCGAAGCCATCTGGTCTCTATCTACTACTAGGTGAAGTACATACAAGTTCTCTCCGCTATACACCACTCAGTCATCCAAACCCGACCTGCTTGGGCCAGAGTATTACATCCACTTGGTCAACTCGTACGTCAGAGGGTCTGTTATCTGAATCCAAGCGCTAGCCAAGAGACGGGAAAAACGGGTTCAAGAACGAATATACGGTGCCAGCTTGGTGCAGCTCCGTCATGTCCGCGACCGTGGTGCTGGAGCAAGGCAAAGATGCCGAAGCAAGGCGGTGCCCACGACATTTTATCAAGCAGGCCCCTCAGCCACTGTCACGCCAAGATCCGCTTCTATTCTCTTTCACATACACATCCGTACTCTCTTTTGCTGGAAATGGTCCCGACATTGCCCAATGGCTTCTCCAGGTACAATGTCGCGTCTCCGAGACCCTTCCTTGGGCTGGCTCCACACACCCGCTCTGTGCACTACTGCAGCTAATGTCCCGACTGGACTGTAAGTGGCTTGGTTTTCTACCGTGAGGTACTGGAGAGAGCCGGAAGGACAGAAGAGGCGTAGAAAGCAATGCAGGATCGCGACTTGGCGATTGAGCATTTATATAGCAAGTTAGAGGGGTTGGCCATGCCATATCTGATGGCACTTCTCCAGCTGGAAAGTGATTGTAACAATTCGTCCCAGCTTCTTTGAGTTGCATCAGACATGGCAGCATTTGAGGGTCAAGGGATACATGACGCTTGGCCATGAACGGGGAGAGGTTGAGGAGCTTGATCAAGGGAATTATCAAACAATGGCAGTTTGTTATTGATGTCAGGCCCCAGAATTGGGAAGAAAGGCCAAATTGAAGGGTAGTTATAGGGGTGGATGACCTTACAACCCGTTTTCCCTCTTTGCGTTTTCATTTGTGTCCCGAGTCGAGATTGACATTCCCGTCACTCCTGAGCCGGCCCACTTGGGTAGTCTTTAGATTGCGATTCAACATCACAATCGTCAAACTCGTCCTCAATTTTAACGCCGTCTTTAATTAACCCAGATGGTTAGTTCTGGTTGTTCAGCTCTTTTCCCTCACCTCCAGTAGGGTTGACCTATCTTGGTTAACTAGAGGGGCCAAAACGAGAACTCTAAGCCCCCCTTTTCGTGCTGTGCTCACCCTGAGCTCTGGTTAAAGCAGCACCAACTCGTGATCACCGGCGAGAAGAAAAGTCAGAGGTGTACAGATTCGTGTCAGAGTACGTCTGTAATTCCCGTCGTTCAGAATGAATGCCGGTTGATCTCCGACCCGTAGGGCTTAAGTTCTCTCTGTTGAAGACCCTCAGCGGGCCCTACGGTAGTCGGTTTGCGCTTTGACTGCCCGCATGGACGGAGCGGCAAGCTATCCGTAGCAGTCGAGCGGATTAGCTCCTCAGCAAGCCACAACTTTGAACTAATTAAGATCGCCAGGGATCAAGGAGCTGACCGGCTTCACTACGGAGTAAATGATCTAGAATTTCCGCCACTTGAAGTCGATTGGGTGGGAATCAACTTGGCATCCCATGGCGCCCATCATACAGAAGCAAATCCAAGACACGACGTACATACCCGCTTGACGTTTATGACATATCGTTATAGCGGCAAACACTGCAATACTGACAATAGACAGGTAACGGGTCAGCTTCCTCATCGTTTCACATTGCGACTCACGATAATCGTCATCTGTAGAGCTAACTCAATTCGTTCCGACCAAGGGGGAACTCTAAAAAGAGGAACGCATTCTGTAATTAACCAACCAGATAACTCATACAGGAGAAATTCGGATCATTCTTAATAACAACTGACTCGAACATGGCCTCAAGCCCTAAGGCGGCTCTCGGCATCGGTCAAAGCGACACGTAACTGCCAAGATACAGTCTCCGCCTCCTCCACCTTTTTAGGATCTATCCGTACCCACACATGATCTAGATTCTCAGAGGGGCGATCCCCCAGGCTTGACGAAATTCTGACTCGTTGCATTAACCGCGCTATCCCTGCAGTATTGTGAATCATCAGTCTCGGACGTTGCTCCGGGGAGCTACATACAAGAAGGTGGCGTAAGGTACTAACCTTCAAGGGCAACATTATGCTGTTGCGAAAGGGATACAACAAACAAACAACCTTTAAGTATAAGAAAATGATGATACGTGACGTGGATTGAACTCTGTCGGCTCTCAGGAAACGGAAAAGAAGGCGAGTCGCTAAGCCTGACGATCAACATAGAATCTGCACAACGTCTGACCGTATCCTAGCATGCATGAGATAGAAGCTGTATGCATCAGCTTAGTCTTCTGAAACACGCCTCCTTCATGTTAATTCCTGCGCCGCATTTACCGTCGACAGAACCTGGTTCTCAGCCCTACCCGTGTTGGGAATGGCCACGGCGAATCCTGGCAGCTGATCCTCAGCGATGAAGGTGCCTGGATCGGATCGAGGTGGAATCTTTCGCCCGGTGGGCCCGAATTAGTGAAGCTTCTGCTGCAGCTTGCAATTAGTGCCGAGTAGTGCATACAATGTTGCTTGGCCTTCTGCCATTGGGATGTTGGTTGGTCTTATGCTGGGGGCATACATTAGAGACAATCCCCTCCTGTTTATTTCCACCTATTGTCTGTTGTTCTTGCTGCCCTCCTTCTGTGAAGTAGCCCTCTTGTTTCGGGATTTCCGAGTTTGATAACCATGCCTGTTTCCGAAGATAGGCCTTCGGTATACCGCTCCAAGCTACTCTGATCAAGTATCTCCTCTTTTGTACTAACAATAGCCAGTTCCTCTACGAGGCGTGGGCTCTTTACGGAGTGGGAACGCTCGTTCTGCTCACTCGGTTTGCCGTACGCTTCAAGACGGTCGGATGGCGTGGGTTCCAAGGCGATGACTTCTTCTCTGTGCTCGTCTTGATTTTCTACGCCATGGACGCTTTCACGGTGCACCTCATCTGTACTTGTCCACGGCTTTTCCTGCATGCTGTCCAAAGTTGGCTAATGTATCGGCTCAGATTTTCTGGGGACCAACATCGAAGCCGAAGTTTACGCAAAAACACACAGTGAGTTTACTGAAGAGCCTCCCTCGACACGACGGACGCTAAAGCTTCCGAAAGCGTTAACCGACTCCGAAATGCACGAGTTTACACTAGGTTCAAAGCTACAACTTACGGCATGGTACTCCTACACGGCACTCATCTGGTCACTTAAGGGCACTATGCTCTGCTTTTTCTCCCGAATGACGATCGGCACTTGGCATAACATATTTGTCAAGACGGTATCTATCTTTAGCGCCGTCTCCTACGTAGCCGTCTTCCTCACGGTATGGCTGTTTAAGATATCCGTGAAAGGTTGATAGTGAAGGTTAACGGTGAATGTGCTAGATTACATTCGGGTGCTATCCTTTTCACCACAACTGGCAGTAAGTTTTGATCATCCAGCTACTCAGACCGGCTTGGCTAACATGACTCGTAGGGTGGTTCCTGACCCTGGACGTTTGTTGTAACCATTTCCCGAACAAAGGGCGAGATGCTGACCTAGCCACACAGTAAAGTGCACATTCAAGATGCAGAATTTCTTGGTCACCACAGTTCTTAATGTCCTGTCAGTTACCAGCCCACTGGAAACTCTTGAGCGAATCGTATCTAACCATGAGCATGAGCAGGACCGACGGCCTCATCCTAGGCATACCTCTGCCTTTACTATGGAAGCTCCAAGTCCCTTTTCGAAAGTATGTACTAGCAAAGCATGCATCCGGTAAATGACTGTCTGTAATAACCGCCGGGTTGGTTTAGGAAAATCATCATTGGCCTTCTCCTGTCCTCGGGCGCTTTCGTCATTGCAGCCGCCATCATTCGTGCAGTTTTGACGCTGTCAGCAAATCCTTCAGCACTCACCATCAACGGCTGGGGCGTGCGCGAGACCATCGTCGGAATCATCACTGTCAACATCCCCATTTTGCGACCCATGTTCGCACGCTCATTCTGGACATGGCGTCAAAGCACCCACATCAGCTCCTCGTCCTTTAGAACAACGGTAGGAGGCGGCAAGTCGGCGGATCTTGCGGGGCCGTACGAGCTCACGCCGAGCATCAACGAGGGATCTAAGCCCAGTGACCGTGGAAGTCAGGAGTCAATTTTTCCTAGAGAGACCGTGAGGATGGCTGCGGTCGTGGTGGAAACAACATATGATGTGAAACATGACCAACGCATAGATGATGATGGGGAGTGGTATGGGGGTCAGAGAGGGGCTACAAAGGCTTCTGTGCATGCAGGCTCTCATGTTTAATATTGCTTACCATAGATTTCAACTTCGCCATTCAACCTAGGTTTTTGAACAATGAAGAGAATCTTGGTGAGTGCCTCTGTTTAGTTATTCCTATTCCGCTATACGGGCAACGAACGCTGCTCTTGTTCTTTGTAACGTCACCGCCCCGTTCTGCTGATCGACGAAAGGTGTTCGCGGCACACGAGGACATAGGTTTGGCAAGCATCTCTTATAAGTATCACAGTCTTTATTTCCAAACCAACTCCAGAAACTCCAGGTTTAATGAGCCTGGTTGAGACAGTCAAACGAGACTATAGATACTGGAACCTGATCCCTGATTCCACATTGTCAACTCTGTGGACAAATTTGCCAAGTCACAACTCAAGATGCCTACTCGATCTGGCCGCGATTACGACGGCGGTGGTGTGCGCTACCCAAACCTCCAGGCTCCGGCCCAGAACAAGAGTAAAGATGCTCCTGCTGGTGGTGCAGCTTCAGCGGCGGCTCAGGATTCTACTTCCCCGGTGGAAGAGTATTTCTGGCCTACCCTTCGCAAGCACGCCCTCGGCAAAGCCGGACCAGATGAGCGTCTAGTAAAAGGAACCTGTCCCATTTGCTTCGATCACCTGAGCATTGCCGGCCTCCCGGCGCCCCAAGATGGTGGAAAACAATGTGTCATTGCTCCCTGTGGCCACGTAATGTGTCCTGAATGCTGGCCGAGGAAAGAATGGGAACCCGACGGCGCGACACGAGCTTCTCTACGTAAGTGCCCACAATGCCGCATCTTGTTGGAGTGTCAAGACTGTGGTCGAGGCTGCACCAAAGAGCCTGTTCCGGACGTCACATGTGACCCTGAAGATATTGTTGGTGTTCCAAACATGCTCACTGAGGGTTCTCTCGCGTATACTCCCGTGTGTTGTGAGTGCTCGGGTGTCTTTGTTGAGTGGCCGTATGGTTGGTGGTATACGCCTCGTGACCGTCAAGTCTAGACTGGCATCGTTGATCATACCACGAAAGTCCATATGCAAGAGTTCCTTTCTCCAGACCAGGTTGGGCTGACTTTTAGGTAGGTTTTACTGTCCAGGAAATCAATAAGTGACTTTGTAAAGGCCTAAGCCGTAGCAGCTGGGTTGGTAGGCACTGGGCAGCCCGCGAGGCCCGAGAACATACACTCAGATTCATTGTGCGAAACTTCTATGATAGCAGTCTTGTGAACACAATTTAAGTTCCTAATAGTCAATTGTAGGGCGTTTTAGTTGAGCTGTGACATCTGAAGTATAGAATAGTAGAAAACTTCTATAAAAGTCTGATTTGGGCTGTAAGCAGAGTTATCATTCTTAACAGCACACCTCCTAACACCACTGGATCCTCCCTGAAACGTCTATTTACTAAAACTTGCCATCTCCAACCAAGGCACGATGACCACATCCTATACCTCGCTTCTATCTGAGTCCTTCTGACTCGGCCTCATCTTAAGAGTAAAGGTGACGAATAAACCCACTGTGAAGACAGTGAGAGCGATCGCGACGATAGCGTAGACCCATACGTAACGAGTTACCACTACGTCAGCGGACTTTGGCCAGTTGAAAAAGTCCATCGAGAAGAAGGTCTTTTGGTGCATTAGTTCGACTCTTTGGAAATCAGACTGTCCAGTGGATTTCGCACGTACTGAGACGAACGTAGCCGGTAGATAAATCATAGTCAGAAGACCTATGGATTTCATCAAGCTGCCGTCTTTCTGTGCCAGCTTTGAAACTTGCAAACTGCTGTGCGCGATCTCTTGGTTCGTTTTCCGAGTATCCTAGTCTTATTTAAGCCTGATGGACCTCACACACAGAACTGGGAACTGACACTTACTGTTGACATCGCCAAGTCCAATCCTTGGATCACCGTCAAGGACTCTCGAATATGCTCATCGTACTCGTCAATCAATTCCTGCAATCTTTGCACGATTCGAACTCCAGGCTGTCTCAGCTCCTCCAGAGCATTCTGCTTGGCAATGTCACAATGTCCTTGAGTGAGATTTTGGCTGTTCTTCCATGGTAGCATATCGTTAGATAGTCTGTCAATGTGATAGACCATCTTCTGCATCTGCCGCTGCCAGTTCTGTAGACCACTTCTCAGATAGCTCATGTTTCGCCACAACATGATTGGGTTCTCTTCAACGTCCAATGCGGAGACAGAGCTAGTTGATGGGGTTTCCACATGCTTATTCAACGTTAGGTCGTAAGTCAGTTGCACTATCTTCCGGGAGTTTTCGCGGAGCATGCTGATGTGTCGCTCTCTTTCAATGTCGGCCAGGAGCGTTGGTAAGACCATTGGATGAAAAACCGCGTGGTCGGTTCGAGCCAGCCGTGTAGTGAGCATCTCTGTGGTGTTTTCGTCACATCCATACAGAACGGCGTAGGTGGTGAGTGTTCTCAGGGAAAATGATACAGACAGAGCCATGTCGCCAGGCCATGTCGCTGCCGTCCTGCAGTTGTAAACTGTCCCCAGGCTATTATCAGGGCTATCCCGCGAAAGGAAAACGAGTATACTCACCGAGGGTTATTTCGTCTGCACTTTCTGTCCATTTAAACGGCATGTCCATGAAGGTGCAGCTGGTGTTTCTGTTGATAGCCCTAGCGATAGAGCCATGTACTCGAAACGCTGCCCTGACTTGATTGAAAATGGATTTTGAAAATGGCAAATTCGCAACTATCAGCGGGTCAGGGTCTCGTTTTTCTACCCGCCCACACAGTCTGGCAATAAGTTAGCATACGGAGATTCTCTCTATCCCAAGGGAGGCTTGCAGAAGATGGAGGCTACTCTGAGCCCCTGCGTTGACATTTAAGCAGTCCTTTGCCAATGTTAGCAGTCGACAAATGGCCCAGAGATACCAGAGGTCTGACCCCTTTTAACCATGACTGCCAATCTCTTTCGTTTGACAAGTCCCATGCTGTCTCTTTTATCGGAAACTATTAAGACTTAAACATTCTGCCCAGAAAATGAAAGGAAAGCAGAGTCCCCACCCCAAATCTCGTGGAAAGGCTGATTATACGGCTCCGTTGGAAGTTCCGGAAAAACAGAGTCCGCATGTCACCGTCTGACATACTCGAGTCATGGCGTAGCCAGTTCATGTCGCTGCAGACTCAGATAATCTTGAAGGAACTCAGTTGAAGGATTCCAAGATCGCTCTATGCGGCTCTAAACTCGGGAGAAGTACAAGGGCCATTATACTAGATTGCATGCATCCATCTGTCAGTCCGTCCAAGGTTGAGCTGGTGACTTGGCGGTGGGCTCCCAACCTACGAGGCGAATACAAAGGGTCACGCGCACCCCCCTGGGCTGTGCCCAATTGGAAAGATAAGATATGGATGGTGCATGATGGGGCTTAGGCATGATTCACTTCGAATGATCTAGGCAGCAATGACTGTAGAGCCTGAACAGCTTTTAGCCTAAGCAAGAGGCGGAGCACGCAGATTAACGAGGCTCTGGCAGGTAAGCAGAGTGGTTACTCTGCAAATGGTGTGCTGGTTCGCCATGCGTCAATATGCACTTTGCCGCCTTAACGCGTTGTAAATCAGGCTCTAAGCCATCATGCATCGGACCATCCGAGCTGCAAAGAAACAGGGGGAAATGCAGCATTGGCAATGACTTCAATTATCTGCTCTTATCATGCTCCTGGATATATAGTTACCCAAAGTTTGCCTCAGGGTTGAAACTGTTTCTAACATCTTCGGCCTTCTCTTTATCCAGCTTCGGTGCGCCAAATTTGCGAACCCTTGTTCATCTTTGATTGCCGAGATGGGCCTTATCACTCAGGTGCTTCCAATTCGATACAGCAATGGTGAAATCTTGAGAGAATGTCTCGAACAAAAGTTCGGCTCCGGCCGGTTTTCGGCAAGCGTGAGAGGCATCTTGCACGGGTCGACTTTTTCTAGCTAACGCTATCGAAGTTGAGAAACAACAGTTGGACTATTATGGTCCCTAGGCGTTTATCTCAGGTAAGTTTTCATTAATTTATTGCTGCCTACATGAAAAACTTGCAACATGACTCACAATCGTAATTTAGGACGAGATCCATGAGATCGAGGAAGCAATGAGGCTGCACTACTACAATGGATAACACAACATGGTTGATGAGATCTTGGCACGGAACTGGAGAGAAACTTGGTTTTCTAGACTATGGTAGTGAACGTGAATCGATACGTGTTGCTAAATTCTAATGACAGTGATTCAAACTAACTCCTCCCTTGCTCTTAGTGAAACTGTGATGATGGTAACAGTGATAGGAAACACTTTCTAATGGTTCATAGATTTCAATTTCCCAAAGTTCGCCATCTCAATTGAGAAAATGATGCAAAGAGCCAACCCATGACAAAATTGGTGACAGTGTTATTCCATCCCTTGTAAGCTGAGTAGCCCAATGCAGCCAGATGAATGAATAAGACTGAAGTAGTTGCAGTGAAGTCTGAAAGAGAGAACGGTGTTGTAGCCCACACCCGAGCCTTGATCCGTCACTTCGCTACGTACTCAGTAGCATCGTTTCGTTTCGTAATCAAATAGCCGCCGTGAAGCTTTCACTCGATAAGAGTTGTCTCGCATCTGGTGTGGGGTTAGCTTGGGTGGTCATGACATTTGATGCCTACAGAAGAAATCTTTGACCTACTGAGACGGCATATTGGTCGCTGAAGAGATCATTCAGGAGATTCTGCAGTTTGGCCGGGTCAATCCTCCATCCGGGGATATGCGTCTCGAACTGGTAATCCATTTCTGTCAATGGGAGCGTCACTAGCATAGCATAGGATCTTGTATAGTTGTAAAGAAGTTTAAGCGACGATAAAAGAACAGTCTAGCCTGAAGCGAGCTGAAGCGAGTGCAAGGGTGGGATCTGGAGAATCAGACGTCTGGTTATATATGTGCAGCAACGACTCTGGCCACCAAAGTGTTAAAATAGATAAAGCAAAACCGCAGGGCAAGGCAAAGTGCCACCATAAGGCAACTAGCAAGGCAACTGACTGGCGTAGGGTTGCCTCGTTTCATGGCCCCATGGCCATTCGTGTCAAATGACGCAGGAGAAGGCGACAACAGGCTGTGCCTCGCAGTTACAACGCCACTACAGGGGTATTCACAGCTGACAGCTGGGACTGTGGGTGTCAAGTGAGTTGGCTGGTTATCTTTCTCCGTCCACTCCAGTTCTTCAGCGCCAAGAGGGTTGAAACCAGGCTGCGGAGGGGGTTTTGCAGATTGAGGAATGAGGCTTTTGTTGATTTCGCCTTGGGCGTTCTCTGTGGGGACAATCTGTACTTCTCGCGTTGGTCCATCATTTCCAACGGAGTTTTTAGCGTCCATCCAACACTGGGTTGCATATATCTTTTCTGTCGCTTCATTGTTCTCTAACTTTTCAGGCCGTCGTCATTCTCAGCATCAACTCCGAGTCTCCAACACAACTGTTCTCTTCCTACGAAATGCCCCCGAATCGACCCGCCGTCGTTGACAGCCCACCTATGAAGCGAAAGATGTCTGCGACAGATCCAGCTGCTGCTGGCAGGTTCGATAGGGAGTTCAATGAGTCAAAACCACCCTCCCACGTTCCAGAACTGTATCCACAGATGCCGCCTCCACGGGAGCTTCACAGCCAGGCGAAGAAGCCAAGGCTTCTATCCGAACGATCCAGTCAGGCTGAGATACATGACTACGGTCTATCGCTCCAGACCGAAGCAGATGTCTTTACGCCAGCCCAGGGGAGCCCCCATTCTGACTCACTTCGGGGTGTGGGAGGGGCGCATGGATTCAGCTCCGCGACTGGCCCTCCGGAAGTGGTAATGAGAGATCTCCAGTCCAATGAGTCCATGTCCATGGACGACGAGCTCCAAGGCGCTATGGTACCAGATGCTCAAAACAGACTCAGGCAGTTCTTACCACTGAGAACGCTCCGACAAATCTGCAATCATGCCAGCGTCGTTCAGGAGCTGAAACTCTTGAAAGCCCCCTTTCCAGAGCGTGCACAGGAGTACGCTGACTATGTGTGCAACAAGACCTGGGGAGATGTTCGCGCTGGACTATCAGCGCAGAAGATCTTTGCAATACTGGTCCTGACAAAGAAACTAGACAAGCTGGACCAGTTCATCGAAGCTCAAATCTCCGATAAAGACCTTCCGTTCTATTGGGAAGGTGGGACATTGCGTCCGCGGGACGGGCGGATCGTTTGCAACCGATATGAGGAAGAGAGGCCTTGCTTCAAGGCTAACGAGCTGAGATTCATGCACAACTTCTACCAGGAGCAGTGGCAAGTCCACGCGCCGTTTATCGCGAAGCCCACCAAGCGAGGCGCGGGGAAATACCAGCTCCACGCTGATACTATCATGCCATGGACGCTCTATGAACCTGTCAAAAAGGAAACCGGCTTCTCACAGGTTTTCAAGGTCAAAATCCATCCAGAACAGCATAGATTCGTGAGTCTTCTCCTCAGCTCCCATGGAGGGCCTAGAGCTCTTGTCTGATCAAGAATTCCAGGGTGAGCACGAGTTCTTTGCCCTCAAGATTTTGCACTCTTCAAAGGAAGAAGACTTTGACAGGGAATTCTACGCTCTGGGGAAAACTCCATCCGGGTTTCACGTACTCGATCTGCTTGCCACCTTCAAACTTGGCGACCAACTGTCGTTCCTCTTCCCATGGGCACAAGGGGGAAGTTTGGCTGAGCTTATGAAGCAGATGCCGCTGAGACCCGACCTCCCACCAACTGTTTCGTCTGTTTCATTCCTGCGCTGGATTATCGAGCAGTGCGAGGGGCTTGCTGCAGGGCTCAACAGCATCCACCATGCCAAACCGGCGATACGGAAAGGCACCGGTCATCTACCCGGGATGCAAGAGTTCGAGGACAATTACGGAATCCATGGCGACGTGAAGCCAGACAACATCCTACTCTTCGCCTATGCCCAAAATGGGCATCAACTTGGTGTGTTGAAACTCTCGGACTTCGGCTTAACTAGATTCCATACAAAGTACACAAGGTCAGGTCTGCCAGGAAACGGTCCTATTTCTCCGACCTATGCTACTCCTGAACATAACCATTACAGCCATGGTGTTTCTAGAAAGTCTGATGTGTGGGCCTTGGGCTGCGTCTTTTCAGAGCTTCTGACGTGGGTGATTCGAGGCCCGGACGCTCTCGAGCAGTACGGCAAGGATCGCATCGAGGAGCTAGACATTGGCCGCAAGGGCGGTATTTGGAAGGAAGACACTTTCTTCAAAAAGGAGTTTCCAGAAGAAACCACCCCTGGGACACCCAGCGTTCCCATCCGTCAATTTGTCAAGCAGTCTGTCCTCGATGTACGTTCTTCCTCTTCCTCCCCTTAGAAACGGCTTCTTGATTAAGACTTCCACGTCAACAGTGTATACAGGAGAACAAAAATGCTGTTGCACGAGCTGATCCTGGTTCAAACTACCTGACGAAGTTTCTAGACTTCATCCGCGACCGTATGTTGGTGATCGACCACGATGAACGGGTCGAATCCGAACAAGTCTGCCAGTTCCTCCAAGCAAATATGCAGTCATGCAACGAGAGCGACTGCTCGGCTACGCTTCCAGGATTGACGAGATCGACATGCGCAGATGCGGTCATGAATTTCAACAATGAGCAGCGATCTTTGACTCAGTCTTGAGTGGCTGAAACCTTGAACAAGGTATAGGATCTCCGTTGGTGTTTGGAGGCTGCGACTCTCTCATAATCTCGATATAATCTCGACATAATCTCGACATAATCTAGATGCAGGGAAGAATTTGTGGGCAAATAGCTGTCGCTTGACGACTTCCTTAAAGCGCGCGGTTACCTCACGGTATGGGTTGCAAAGATCTTGACTTGTCCCATATGTACACACTCGGATTCGGATTCTTTTACTGTACTTTTATCTGTTTGATGCAAAATTATACCCAGCTCTTGAAAGAACTTGAATATTAATTGATATCATAGTGCGCTGGTGCCTGTAGCGATAATACCCGTAAGCTTGTTAACAGCCTTGGGGAAATCTCTATGAGAAAACCAGAGTGCAGTTTAGTAACAGTCCGAACTATCTCACGGAGCCTTTAGACTTCATCCGCGACCATATAGTGATGATGGACCATAGCGATTGATATGGTTAGTAACTTCCAATACCAGATGGTGATAAAGCTGGGAAGAGACAGGGCGCAGTTATTATGCCGCTCCCTCTCGCCCGCGCATTTGCAGCGAGTCGATTTCAAATTTGCTGTCCTCCCATATCTCCCCCATTTGGCAAGACAAGCCTGGCCAGCGCCTATACACTCTTTTCTAGTTGATGCGCCTCCTGTCTTCCTCAATGAATAAAACGCCAATAGATACCTTCCAGTTGCTTATATTCACCCTACTCTATGCTTACTCTTGTCCTATGCCCTCTCAGCCAGGGTGACTACCTCGCCATGATCCGATAAACAGATGCTCGACAAGAATGGCTGGGTCTCCTTTCTCATGAGTGTTCTCATGCGGCAGCCATCCAAAGCTATCCTTGGGTAGAACCAACACGTCGCCAATCAAGCGAGGCTCCTTAAGCCTGTCCAGCTCATCGCCAGTGTGCTCTACGCCCGTCATCTCCTTGAAGTAGTCCATAATGACCTTGGTGAAGGCGAAAGGTCCAGTGGTAACCATGACATCCTCGAAGGTGACGGCCTCCCCGGGCTTCTTGAACGCAAGCAGCTTGTTGAGGCCTTGGGCCACCTTCTCAACAACCGTCCTGATGGCTGGGTGATTTGGCTTGGCCAGCACGGTATACTGACATAGCTGAACGGAATACGGGGAGCCGGGCCAAATAGGGTCTTTGTGATGATCATTCTCTATACCGATAACCAGGTTGACTGAATCTTGGTACTGCTTTGGGACCCATTTCGAAACAGGCTGATGGGGATAGACGTCGATATCTGCCCATACGCCGCCTTCACGCAATAGTATCAGGTACCTCAAGAAGTCGGCTTTTAGAACTGGGTCCTTAAGGCTCGTGAACACGTCCGAGATGGGTGCATCGAAGTGGTCACGAACATAGGCGTCGTTATTCGCGTCGGTGATACGTTCATAGCGCCAATCCGGATTGACAAGGCGCCATTGATGGGGAAAGCCGACGGTCCGATCCGTCGGTTCCTCCGAGTCGTCCTTCCAGCTCTGCCAGATCTTGGAAGGGAAAGGCTCATGCTTTTGTACGGCCTCAGCCGCCGGCGGAGGTTGGTGGAAGTTGCTCGCTGTATCGCAGGTTAGCTTCTAAGTTTCCGAGATAAGCGCGAGTCTGGAACTGACAGCCTAGTCGGTTGTTGTATGCGTAGTTGCCAGCTAACAGGACGATGATCGCAACGCCCGCCAGCAGAGCATAGCCGTATTTCTTATGCATCAATACCGACAACATGATAGTAAGCTGTGTCTGTTAAAAGAGCTGGAAATACAGGATGTGATGGGAAACGGAAAGATATAAACGCGTCCAGCGTCTTTGTAGCCAATAGCCAATACCATTTTACCGCCAGGATGGATCCTCAACCCCAGTCGTGTTTGTGATGGTGGATGTGGGGGGCTCCGGGGTTAGACTCTGTCACCAACAGAGCGCCAATTTTCACCAGATATGGCCACCTGTAGAGTAATCTTTGTATGCTGCAATACAACGGTCCATACGCACGGCTACGTTCTCTAGATTGCTGTGGCAGCTGTGGTCTGTGGAAAACCAATGTGGAAAGGAAGGGCAAGGGATTATCACATCGAGCTTGAAGATGAATGGCGAATTGGAGTATATAATTGTAAGCTAAGGCATCATTATTGCCTTATTTCCACCGCCTTGTAGTGAAACTCCCATGTTGAACCGTTCTTAATCTCAATTTGCTCCGCACGAATCCCGTCTTGGAACTTCTTAAGCAATTTCTAGTGTTGAGTACCATGTAACGAGAACGCCTGGGCAGATGCAGTGATTGATATATAAGTCTGTTGGAAATGCGAAGGATTAAAAGAAAAGAGTTACAAATCCACGCCTTTCTTCACCTGTCCTTTTCTTACTCAAGCGAAGAGAGGGAGGAGCTGACTGGAGCCTCAATTTGACAAACACGGATGGTTTCTTCGCATCGTATTGCATGTAACCCAGGCTCAGCTGGTCAAGTCGTATTCCTACCAACAACAAAGCATCAGCTTGCAAGGTGAACCGTTGACCCTTCGTGCTGCTCCGAAGTAGGAGATGGGGGCTTGATAGCTGGCTTCACAATTTTCATCTATGCCATGCGAATAAGACAAGGTCGAGCTGAATGATTCCAGGATATTGCTAGGATCGACAGTAATGGATGAAGGGGCAGGAACATAATGGTGTGGTACATATGAGACTGAGGGCTTCAGGTTGCCCGCCAAGTTTGTCGGTTGACAAAGGTCTCATAGACCATGTCGTCATAAACTTCCAATCGAGGCAGTAAGTTCGACATTAAAGTGTGCCAAAACAGATTTCCGGCAACTTTGAGACTTAAGTTAAAGACATAGGGTAGCACGTGTTACGTGAAACCCGCAAGAGTCAGCCTTAAACGTCAAGCCTGTCAGGGGTTTCTTACACCGACTGCGGTAATGTAACCATCTAGCCACAGCTACCGGTAAGTAATGGAATCCAGGGTAATTCTAAGCGAGCCCCCGTGTCCCTTGGAGGATCATAGGCAGCTCAAGCAGCCTCAAGGAGTTCCATTGTGAGACAACCCCGGCATGTATGCTGACGCCGATGCAACTTGACAATCCTTTAATTCGCCAGTGGGCTTCAGAGAGTTACTGGTCCAGCCTTCTGGAATGACCATAGAAATGATAAGTGTATAGAAAAAGGATTTTTGAGAAAAACGCTACTCTGGCTGGACAAACGTTGAGTTTAGAGTACTATTTGCCTGGGGACATTGTCGCCTTCTTTGTGTAAATTAGTTGGCCCCTAGAATGATGTGATAAATACCTTAAATAAATCAAATGTAAATCTTG
Source organism: Fusarium buxicola (assembly GCA_014899095.1). Classification (NCBI taxonomy): domain Eukaryota; kingdom Fungi; phylum Ascomycota; class Sordariomycetes; order Hypocreales; family Nectriaceae; genus Fusarium; species Fusarium buxicola. Next base: position 31,214 of record JAAVUK010000112.1, on the reverse strand, counting down.
TTTTCCCAGAGCCCCTCTGAGAGGACTTGTTGATTTGAACTGATAAGCTAGCTTCTCGCCGGTCCACAGAGGCTGAACCAGGCCTGATAAGATGCGCAAACGTTCCGTTTCATGCTCCGCAGCGATTCAACACTTGTTGGCTCAACGATCGTAGTCTCTTATCTAATTTCTTATCAAACGATCGCAGCAGACTTTTCTGCTGTTATCGCGTCGTCAACCCGAGCTGAGTTGCACGTTAGGGTCTGAAACGACAGAACGGTTTAGAAAAACTCAAAGTTCGCGTATAAAATGCCAGCATCTTGTCTCTCCTATTAAGTTGAGCATTAAACAAGTGATTAAGAGCGAGCTTCAGATGCCTAACCACTCTGACTTGTTCCCGAGGGTTAATGATCCCACGCAAATCGTCGTCGTTTTTGGGATAGTTCGTGCGGCATTTATCCACAAAGGCTCCGAGAGCAAATGTCTTATCCTAATCACCGCCTTGCTAGTTCAGCTGTAATCTGAACTGCAGCGACCCCTGTATATCCCTGCTTTGCGACACAGTCACTCTGGGATCCGGTCGCCCGGGTTGTCTGCTTGTGCAGGCACCACGTTGTGCAATGCGCGAAAAGGGTGCCTGTCCAGATGCTTTAATTGGGTAGCGATTTCTCAGTCCACCATTCTTTACGTATTCTAGAAGAGTTGGATTGTTCGAGGCAGGCACTTCAGAGCTCGGAGGGCCCCGACAAGCCGAAGGCCCGAGTCATTCTACCTCTCATTCCTGCAGCTGATTCATGCGGTTCCAGGTATCGGGATACATTGCGGGCATTTTTAGCAGTCGCCACCGCCGATCGACATCATGCTCCTCCAACTAGGAAGGAGGGTTGTGGTGTAGCCTATCAGACGCCAAGTTCCAAGACTCACCTTCCTGTTTCCAGTTAAGATGGGAGGGATCCCCGGACCGGGGGCTTGGGAATGACCCTTCCCCCGCATCATTAGGCTCTCCCCATGGGGATTCAGCGGGCTCAGCGCGTGTTTTTTCCTGTCTTTCCACCCTAATGATGTGACTGCCGCTGGAGCCGTTGGCGGCTTGGCGCCACCGGGGGATTTACTACGTGGTATTTGAACCTTTGAGTGGCCAGTTGTGGTGCGCTAAGGTGCCGTGACTTGGAAGGATTCCGCTGATGGGCGTCGACTCGACCGCCCTGCCTCCTTCTAGAAGCCGTCCTCAAATGCTCCAGTCCACCCCCTCTTCTGTCACTTGTCTTTGTCTTCTCATTTTTCCCGATTTCGATCGTCTCTCCGCCTATCCATCTTATGTTGGCGTGGGCCTCTATCTTACCCACAATCATGCATCATGAGGGATGATACCCCAAGTATCATCGCTGCAGCGGCAGTGACCTTTCCGCTCGCAACCATCACTGTCGTCTTCCGGCTGATCGCGCGACGCATGACCAAAGCTGGCTATGGCTTTGACGATGTATACGCCGTCGTGGGCTGGGTGCGTGGACTTCTCTGCGCTTTCGCGAATATTACCTTGCTAACCTCGGTCTCTAGTTTGGCGCGTTGGGGTTTCTGATAAACGGCTTGGTCTGGATGACGAATGGACTCGGGCGACCGATGGAATACCACCTCACCGACGACTTTACCTTCGAGAAGAAACAACGGATAGCCTGGCTGCAGCTCTGGTGTTCGAGCATGACCTACACGTTCGCTATCGCCTTTTCTAAATTCGCCATCCTGACCTTTTACTGGCGCATCTTCAAATACTCCGACATTCGAATTCCCATCCAGATCCTCTCGGTGATAACAGTTGGCTGGTTTATTTTGCGACTCTTCATGGTGACGCTGCAATGCATTCCCATCTCGGCTCTATGGGATGATTCGGGCCAAACCAAAAGCGCAAAGTGCCATATTCGCGAATCTACCTTTTTCTTCTCAACCGTCTTGACACACGTCATAATTGACTGTGTCATTCTCGTGCTGCCCGCCATCGAGGTTGGGAAACTACATCTACCGAAAGGCCAGAAATTCGCTGTCATTGCACTGTTCACGTTCGGTGCTGCGTAAGTTTGTGCTCTGAGGCCAAGCCATTCCATCTGACTTGGGTATAGAACCTGCCTCGCTTCTGTCTTTGTTCTTATCGAGTCTTTCAGATTCAAGTCGGACTCGAAACAGATGACGATACAAATGGCCCGACACTACGCCTGGTCTATCGCCGAATGCAATCTCGCTGTAATTGCTGGTATAATCCCCCTGGGTACCTTGGCATTGTCGACGATTTACTAACTGCGCGTCAGCTTCACTTCCGATGCTCCGACCTATTGCACGCAAGGTTCTGCCCGGATCATTCCTCACCTCAAAGAGCGGCGGTCAATCTCATCCTTTCAGTAACGGCATCATACTTACCGGCATCACGAGGACCAAGGATGGCGAAGTCGACGGGTCGAGCTCAACACACGAATTCGCACGTGCCGAGAGTGGCCCGTCGGATTTTGAAGCGGGAGACTGGCCGCACGGCACACAAACCGTCATATCAAGTCCTTGGAGGAAATACACGTCTTCCAGAGATTTTGATGATTCCGAGCAGGTTGTCCATCCCGTTATTCAGGGCATTCATGTGCATGAAGAGATGGCAGTGCATGTCAAACGGGCTAATGACGAGTATGAACCGGGGCGACCCTAGGCGTTTTGTATACCACCATTTATATGTTTATGTCCTGAGATACCAATTGAATAATGTTAAATTCCAGTATTTGAACAGCGCTGAGACGACGGGACCGGGCCCGGACTTGAGAGCGGTACAGGACGTTGCTGGTGGTTCAGCCACGCGCGCCGTTGGGCGGGTTTGGGTTCAGTACATTACCAGCACAACGGTAGCGGCCGCATTAAACCGCTCCAGATCGAGGGTGGCTTGGCGTCGCAATAGACTCGTCCAATAAACGTCATGGTCGAGAGTTTAAGTTTGAGTAGGAGAAGATGAATGTCTGAGCCATTATATAGCAACAGCAGCTGAGGCGATGGACGTCTTGCAGCGTCAAGTTGTGCCGAGCATTCGAGGTTGCCGTTCCTATTGTTCATCTTGGTGAAGCTACCTCACCTAGGATCTCGCGACTGGCTACACTAAGTAACCATAGAGCTTAGAGTCCCAACATGATGCCCACAATAACCCTTTTATCGACTTTGGTTGAGTCTAACTAACATCTGTTCTTTGCAGAGGCATTTGCGGGTATTCATTTTTGACGAACATGGAATAGCCGAGCTCGGCAATGCAAACCATGGCTTCACTGTGTCGGTCTTCAATGTCCGGCGTGGCTATCCGAATATTTTCGAAACCGTTTGGAATCGCAGACTCTCGATTCGCCGAAGGGGTATCCGTACGTAGCTTTAGCTGAAGCTCCATGACGACGGGATGTATAGCTGCCCCACGAAAAGCTTCCGCTGCCTCAGCGGAGCATGACATTGCATCCTCGGACTTGTAAACCCTCTCTCTGAGTCTTTTAAATCCGCGTCATCTGCGTTGCAAGTCCGTGCGATGCCCTCAGAAGTTCGGCCCGCTTAATCCACGACTTTGTTTTTTCTCCATTGACCCTCGTCCCCTTTCTTTACGTCAATCCCTACGAACCATAGTCGCAATGGCCTCCGCTATGCGCATCAAGGCTGCTACCGGCCTCGCCGGCCTAACTCGCGCCATCCCCAGAACCCAACCCGTCCAGCGCCTCGCCCACAGCGCCCTGCTCTGCCAGCGCGGCGCAATTGACCCCCAGCGCCGCCTCTTCAGCAGCTCGAGAGTCCTCAACGGCGAGATCATCGTCAAGGTGCCCCCGATGGCCGAGTCCATCAGCGAGGGAACCCTGGCCAGCTTGCCCAAGAAGGTCGGCGAACAGGTCGCAGCCGATGAAGAGATTGCCAGCATCGAGACCGACAAGATCGACGTCGCCGTCCCCGCGCCTGAGGCCGCTACCATCGCCGAATACTTTGCCGCCGAGGGTGATACCGTGGTTGTTGGACAGGATCTTGCTCGTATTGTGACGGGCGACGATGCCGGCGCTGTTAAGAGCGAGAAGAGCGAGAAGAGCGAGAAGAGCGAGGGAGAGGCACAACAACCACCCAAGGAGACGCCCAAGGAGGAGCCCAAGAAAGAGTCAAAGTCCTCTGAGCGCACCAAGTTTGAGGAAAATCACACCAGGGAGACGACTCCTGCTCCCGAGCCTCCCAAGCCCGCGAAGGCCGCCGAGTCGAAACCTGCGCCCAAAGCGTCCAAGCCCGAGCCTGCCGCCGCGAGCATATCCACTAGAAGCCGAGGCGAACGAGCTGTAAGTACTCCCCAAACCTCAATTGTCACGTCTGTAGCTTACCAGTCGCTGCACAGGAGAAAATGACTCGTATGCGAAAGACGATCGCGAGCCGCCTCAAGCAATCCCAAAACACCTGCGCCTCCCTCACCACCATCCAGGAGGTCGACATGAGCAACCTGATAGCCTGGCGCGCCAAGTACAAAGAAGAGGTCGCCGAGCAGCACGGTGTGCGCTTGGGTTACATGGGTGCTTTCACAAAAGCCACCACCCTTGCTGCGCTGCAAGTCCCCCAGGTCAACGCTGCCATGGACACCGACAAGGAGGTCATCACGTACCGCGACTACGTCGATATCAGCATCGCCGTCTCTGCGCCCAAGGGTCTCGTCACTCCCGTGCTGAGGAACACGAACGCTCTGAGTATCGTCGAGTTGGAGCGCGAGGTGGCTACACTCGCTAAGAAGGTGAACAGATACTTAATCCTACCAGTCAATACATGAACGCGCTAACATATATCCTTTCAGGCTCGCGATGGCAAGCTGACCATGGAGGACCTTGAGGGCGGCAACTACTCCATCAGCAACCCTGGCATCTTCGGCTCCATGTTCGGAACTCCCGTCATCAACTATCCCCAGTCCGCTGTCTTCAACATGAACGGCATTCAACAACGCGTTGTGGCCATCAACGGCCAGGCTGAAATCCGACCTGTAAGTATCCTTGCACATCTCACTCTGACCTCTCAGGCTAACCAGGTTGCGACTTAAGATGATGCACATCAGCTTGACCTACGACCACCGTCTCATTGACGGCCGGGAGGCTGTCACTTTCCTGAACATTGTCAAGAAGTACATCGAGGATCCCTCCCGAATGCTTCTTGCTTGAAGCGGATGCGACGATGCTCTTCTTTCAGGAGATTGCTTGTATTCTAGCGTAAATATGCCGAGAGGATCGGCTGTATCAATTGGCTTTAGATGGGAAATTTCAGGTTGGGTGCTGAAGGATTGCATGGACTGGCGCTTTCGTAGAGATTACTTAATACAGACGTTTGACTACATCTGGGTTGTCTGGTCGTACGCTTCAAGAGAGAACACGGTCAATAAGAGTCTCCTCCGATATGCTGTTCGTGTCTGAAGTTCCTCGATGAGCCTCCTCACGGTCTGTGTTCTTCGATTACATTGCCTCAGTAGTCTCCAAGTCGGCTGCTCGGTCTTTGAAAGACCGGCACGCAGCCAACACTGAGTCTTTACTTTAGGTACTCTGTACCCTTCGAATGTCACGCCCGAAAAGGTTCCCCTCGTCCTCCGTGACTCGCCAGATATCGCTTCTAGACGCCTTCATCACCTCGCCTAGACGCCAGATCTCATGACTATAGCCATGGCATTGTCGAGGATCTTCTTGCAACATTACCGCAGGTTGTATCAGTACCCCAGATCCAGGTCCCTGGACTTCCGAGTTTCTAGACAATGTCTTCTTGGTTGGGTTGAGGTCTTGTGGCGATTCTACCATCGGTTCAGCTACTTCTCGCTTCTTATATGCTCCTGTGAGCTTCCAGGAAAGATAAGATGATGTGTGACAGAGAGAAGAAGAGCTATTCGAGAATCGAGGAAAGCGGAAGGAACCTGACCGTTTCGACGGCCGGGACGAGGTCGTTCTTCAGTACTCGCTGGATTTGCTCCATCTCAACCGGTCAGCTTCGGGTAAGGACACAAAGAAGTGGGAAGAACAATACAAGTCAATAAACCTCTTACGTCCCTTTCTTAAGAGCCACACGACACCCGGCGCAAGCTATGATTTTGCACCCAGGGCATTGAAACGCAAATCTAGGAGTACGTCGCCAACAACGCTGACAATCATCGGGTCCTGGAATTTGATCCTACCATGCACGATGTCGGCATGGCTTCTCCGAGTCTCTCCCCTTGTGAGCTTTTCCAGTTCTCCCGGCTCTTTGTCCCTTCCATGTCGACTCGCGCTGAGCCTCAGCGGCCCTATCTTGAGCAGCCTCAGTTTGTTTTCGAGCTTCAGCCTCCCGTGCCGTCTTTTCTCGCCGTTGTCTTTCCCTTTGAGCCTTTGCAAACCTGCTTTGTTCTTCTTCTCGCTTGCGCCTCTGCTCAGCCTTGCTGGCCAGCTCATACTGGTGATCTAATGAAGCCTTTTGTGCGAGTACCTCTTGAATGCTCTCTCGTATCTTGTTGAGCAGCTCCTGCTTCCGGCTGACCACGAGTCTGCGTTTCTCAATATGTGCCTCGATGACGAGCATGCCTGTCCTTCTTGCTGTCGCGCTACGGTCTCGCTTCTCTTGTTGTATTGCTCTAACTGACTAATCGGGCCAACTTTCTAACCACTTGTCGTACAGTCCACCATAGTGCCAAACAGACATAAATAATAGTGCCGCACTCTTTGATCCGCAGCGATTTCCACTCTCCAAGTCATTCATCTCACCACACATCTAGATCTGCCTTGCTTCATTCCTCTTCAATCTCCACGCCTTAATTGCCAAAGAACACAGCAATATGACTGACGACGATTCTAAATATTTTTGTTTAAGCGGCGATATTCCTGTTGGTGGGCCAAGCACTTGGCACGTTGTCGATTGGGACCAGCGACGGGTAGTTTCGGTAACTATGGACGGGGAGCAGGATGACGACAGTCTTGCCATTGAACATTTCAGCCGCCATAGCGACCAACTATCTCCCGAAATTTACAGGATCTATGTATCGCATACCGGCGAGATCATCTCGACGTATACCGATTCGAAGAACGATCCGACCTGCTGCATACACTATCCATCCCTTCACGACGCTTTTCTCCCGGAGGGAATTCAGACAGTGCGGCGGGACGAACTTGAGGAACTCAAGAGGCTTGGTCCTGACGCGGACCTTGTTGCATACCCTCCATGCGTAGGGGGATCTGCTAAAAAGGTGAAACCTAGGTGCCGGTCTTGGATTGTCTCGTCCTGTGATCAAACTGACCTTTGAGCAGGTCGTCTTCAAATACTACTTCTTGTGGCAGTATGCACGAATGTCCTGGAAGGAGATGAATTTGTGGATGCGTCTTCCACGCCACCCAAATATCGTTTCGTTTGAGCGGGTCGTCGTTGACGAGCTCGAGGGCCGCGTGGTCGGATTCACTAGCAGCTACGTGCTTGGCGGTAATCTAGAGGAGAACAAGTCGCGCGTTTTCAGACTGAAGTGGCTACAGCAGCTTATAAAGGTCGTAGACGACTTGAACCTCGAATACGGCATCGCGCACCAAGACATTGCCCCACGAAACCTCCTGGTTGACGAGTCGACAGACTCTGTCATGCTCTTTGACTTCAACTTTGCAGCCCGCATCAATTGTCCTACACCTGGAGAGGGAGAGGGGTACCTCGAGGACCGTAACGATGTCAAGGGCGTTATATTCACTACCTACGAGATTATCACTCAAGATAATAGTGTCCGGAGTATGCCTCATGAAAACCAGAACCTCGACAACCTCGGGTTAAAGTGGGTGAAGCATCCGGAGGTGAAGTTAGACCATCCAGTTGCATCATATCAGCTGATGTTGCAAGAATGGCAGGAGCGAAGGGCAAGAGACCTTCATCCTATGTATCCAGACAACTGCCCAAGGGCCGTTGACTGGCCACCGTTCAAAAGCGATGAACGTCAAAAGGGGGGGTTCAATTCGGAGGGCAGAATGAGTTATATGGGTCGGTAAAAAGCTGAAAAACTGCCCCAGAGAAACGGCGCAGAAAGCACGTAGGTAGCGTTTGTATAGTCTGAGATCTGCATCAAAAACAGCAAGCTTTGAGAGGCTGAGCACTTGTTTTTGTTGTAATTTCTCAGAGCTGTACAATGCCTGAACTCATTGATTGACCAATTATAATTCATCGTGTGCGACTAAAATCTGACTAGTTTACGTAGTTGCGCTTTGAGGGCTGCAGAATGGCCAGCTCAACCAGCCCTCGTTTATACATGTTCAGGAACACAACCTGCTTTTTTCTCCTAGCCTCACTTAAGTAGACATACTCAAAGGTTATAAGTAAGATATTCATGCTCAATAACGCCAAATCAGGGCTGTTATAAGTCTAAAGTCGGTTATAATTACTATTAATATGGGTCATGATTAACTTCAGCATAGGTCATATGTAGTATCAAAATAGGTCCTATTTTATTATCTGGGGCCCAGACAGTAATATCAAAATGCTTCAAACCCACAATTGCACCTGAGATCTGAGAAAGTCCTTGTCTTATAGTACCAGCGGATACAGAGGAGAAAACAATCTGTCTACTTCTTCTTGGCCACCCGAGCTATGAGACTTGCACCATTCTTCATAGCCGTAAAAACTACCTGGCGCGCATTCTAAGCTCACAGGCAAGCTGCGTTACAGTCACCTGAACACGTTGTAACGAACCCATTTCTAATATGAAGCCGCTTCTTCGACAACGCCATCAAATCGCATCTTCTAGCACTTCCCAAGATCTTTGTCTCAACATAGCATCTTGGGGCCGCAAATCATCGTTGTCCAAGATCTTCTGATCACTATCTACACTGACAGCTCACTCGCTTGTATGGCTCACTCGCTTATCATGTACGTTTACAAGTTTAGAAACCTAACATCCATCTGGCTTTCATTGGGGGAGATCATGCCCCCTAACTTGGGCTGTTAAACCAATGTCGTTCTCCTTTCTAAGTGGTGGTTTAACCAGATATCTGAAACCGGCTTCGCTCTCCTGTTTCCGAAAATTGGCTCGCCCACCTGTTGCTGAATGTCCAGCTCGGTGTCTCAGTATGTGTTTTCTGGGTGCCGTTTCGACTCGGGCTCTGCGCTGTTGGTGGTCGATATCGTAGATCGTATAGTCGGCGTTTGACCGGATCGAATAACGTTGAGTAGGCATCATTAAGCTGGTATTACGTCAGGATTGTTTGCTTCTTCTCGCAGGCAACACACCTTTTGGAAGCTAGCAGTCGCATGTGGGCCGCTAGGGTTCTTATCCGGATGCCTCACTTTGGCGAGTCTGCGGTAGGCGGCCTTGATGGCGTCTGGCTCTGCTGTTCGTGGCAGACCCAGAACCGCATAATAGTCAACGCTTGCCATGGGTAACTAGACGGTTCAAAGATTGAAAGAAAGAGACTGATGAGCAATACTTGATCACAATAGGAGTGCCTAAATGAAGGGTAGGGCCGAATTGTTGGGCCGTTCAGAGCAGGCTGCAAGGCTGTGTAACTGTGTTGGTTAATGGTTGGTGGCTTATGGTATGTGCTTACTGGCGCAGAGAAGAGAATGATCATAAGATAAGCTACTCACTTCAAGTTAATAACGAGACGATTTGATAGAATCTATTGAAGAATGCGATTTAGGATAAAAGTCTCTTGCTAACAGAGCTGAACTACCGTCTCGATGGTGAGCTCGTCTTAGCGGTCCATTGGCTTAGGGATTTGAGCCGGCTTGGGTCTCTGAGCCGAGTTAGTTAGAACGCTAAGGTGAAATAGTAACCTAGACCCGGCTTATTCCCTTTCAATATGGAGGCTCTGAAGCGAAATACAATGAGCTTTACAAGAACTTCACACCTTCCCTTAGAGAGAGGTCAAAGCCAACTTGGACAAGTACCCCAGCCCCAAGACTGTCGTCAGAGTGCCAAAAGAGCATCGCAATGGTGGAGCATGTCACTACATCAGGGGTCATTTTTATGCCTTGCTGTCCAAGTCCGAGCATCTTTCATCCAGGAAGTTGCTGTATGCTGGTGGAAAGCTAAGTGCGAGTATGGCTGCCGGTTTCAAGACGCTGCATGAGACGGAGGGAAGGAAAGTGCTGGAGAATGTATTTAGTATTCAGGGGTTATTCCACTGTATTAAACTATTTAATGGGTCTTTAGTTTGACTGGACGTTGCATGCACTTCGCTGATCCTTCAAAAAGCTGTCGCAGGTCTTTGAATGGGCTTCCCCGATGGGTATGTGATTGTCATTATAGCACTGCTTTCATTTCTATGGATCTCATTCACAAAAGCCTGCCTTTCCTTGGCCTTTTTAGAAGATTCATGCATTATGCCCCTGGTCCACGTGCCGTGACCGGATTGCGATGGCAAGAAGAGCCATGCTGTACGGTAAGTCAACTCTCTGTAAACTTCACGCCATAATTGCTGATGCTTTCTGGTTTCGGGTTCGTCTCAAAAGATGCCCACAAAGACTCAAGCTCTTAGAGTCGATTCGGTTGTCTATGACCTAGAAGACTCCGTCACTCTCGATGCAAACACAGCTGCGCGAAGTCTTGCGGCTCATCATCTCACCGGCAGTTTCATGGACAGATGATGTGTCACGAAAAGCACTGGAGTAGAACCGTCAGGAGTCTCGTTCGGATTCACTGGGAAACAATAGATTCATACTTTTCAGGTAGATCTGGTACAGGAAGCGTTTGGTTCGGCGAAGAATAGCCTCTGATGCGCGGTGTGGGCAACAGAAAGGGATGTGAAGGCGATGGGGAAGGGGAAGGGCGCTTGGAAATTGAATGGGAACATGATTGATGTGCCTGGCATGAAGAGACTCTGGCGTTGCTTGAGCGGGCGAGATTGTATGGCATTGATGTATCCAAGCTCAAAGAGGCGAACTGAGCTCAGTCAATTCGGATGAGACATCTTGTTGGCTAACTCCCTAGAGAGGCTACATCCAGAGGGATAGCGGTGAGGACGAGCGTATAAGCCTTGACTCGCCGATACGTCTATTTACATTTGATTTGACGTTCATCTCAAGCCATGATCTCGCTCGTCATACAAACCACCCCATTCTTCTCAACAAGAACATCCCAAGCCTTTTCTTTTTCCGCATCTCCCACTCCAACTGTGCGGATATGATACGTCTCACCAGCATACAAGGGCGACATGGCCCGGTAAGTAATATCTCGTGGACCCTCGCCATTACCATGGACATCTCGCCAGTAGTTTAAGATGTTGATGAGATTCAGTGGCCCATGAACTACCAATCCAGGATGGTGCTCGACATTTCTAGTCCAATTCTCGTTGTAGTGGATCATGTGGCCGTTGAATGTAAGGGCTGAGAACCTGAACAGGCCAACTGGTGACCATCGTAGCTCCCGGACGGGGAAACCTATTCTGATCAGTGGGTAATTCTTTCAACTTGGATGTAATGAGTACGTACCCTCACTTTTGGTTGCTAGATCCTTCACAGACGACGGACCACGAGTGACATTCTTCAGGGGTGTCGGCGGCTCCTTCACAGCATTGATGTCAACCTCGGGGCGGAAAACCCATGATCGACGATCAGTGAGCGCCAAACCTTTCGGGCCCCAGAACTCTTTCTCAACTTCAACTAGAACCATTTCCCCCGCTGACCGACTCTTCTTAGGCACAGCGCTCAAAAGCCTCGTCCGCTCTTCCACGTCATCACCAACTCGAAGCGGCAGACCCTCCGCCCAGGTCATCTTTCCACCCGCCCACATCCTCCTCGTAAACGGAGCGGACGCATTGAAAGTCCTGTCGGTTCCATCCCCGCCTAGGTCTGTCTCAGTGCCATTCGGCGTAAAATAAACAAGATGATAACCGGGAGGGACAGGAGTTCCTGCAACAGGAGCATTCTCGGAGACGTCTGTGCCGTTGAGGTCCGGTCGGCCAAGAGTGAGCGCCAGCTTTTGTAATTGGTTGGCGTCGATGAGCTGGCGACGGACAACAGATTTGTTGGCAAAATTTTCAAGAAGATACGATGCTGCATCGGAGGCTGTAGGCTTGGAACGGCGTGGTGAGGCTGCGAAGCCTCGGCGCTGGCATTGTGATAGCGTGTGAGCGAGACGCGGGGCTTGGCGGAGGGGAATGGACTTCGTCATTGTGGTCTTCCGTCAAAAGTAAACAGTAAAGTTGACGATGACGATGTTTTCGAGGCGATCTGACTAAAGAAAATATTGGTATGCATGCCTCACTTGACTTTACTCGATACCTGAATCTGATACAAGTTCCCCAAGCCTGTCAATTCGGTCGAGATCCGGGTGGGGGACGGAGGTGGAACCGGGGATCCCGGTCGTGTTCTCGGTTACCTAAGGGTAAGTAGCCGAAGAAGTCCGTGTCCACCACAAGCTCGCGTGTAAGTCATGCTTCTCAGGTGGAAGATCAAGAACGGCTTTGACTATTCATGCATTTAAGACTGTCAATGCAGGAGAGAAGCCTTATGCTCTATTTGTGCTTATAATCCAACGCCTAAGCCTGTACATCCTCCTCGCTTCTGCTCCCTCCTCCATCTAATAGCTCCGAGGCAACTGAAGCACCTTCTCACTAATAAAGTTCAAGATCATCTCCCTGCTAATGGGCGCAATCCTCGGCACAAGGCACTCGCGGAACCACCTCTCAACATCATACTCCATTGCATATCCCATGCCTCCATGCGTCAGCACAGCCCTCTCGCAAGTTGTGAACGCCGCCTCGGCAGCCATGTACTTGGCGCTGTTCGCCGCAACACCCACCTCATCTTGTCGGATTGAAGAATCTGTCTTGCTCTGGTCGTAGAGGCGCGCCGCGTGATACGTCGCCAGCTTGGCGCCCTCGAGCTTCATGTATGCGTCAGCTAGAGGATGTGCGATGGCTTGGTTCATGCCGATTTGTCGCTTGAAGACAACACGCTCGCGGGCATATTCGCTGGCTTTCTTCAGAGCTGCGTAGCCGAGACCGAGGGCTTCACCGGCTAGCAGACAGCGTTCGGCATTCATGCCATGGAGGATCATTCTGAAACCCTTGCCTTCTTCGCCGATGAGTGAGCTGGCAGGGATCTGATAGTTGTCGAAGAAGACTTCATTGGCATCGACGGCACGGCCGCCCATCTTCTTGATCTTGCGTATGTCAAGGCCAGGTTGGTTTCGGTCCAGATCGATAGAGAACAGTGAGAGACCCTCGCTGGGCTTCTTAACTTCTTCTAGAGACGTGGTTCGAGCGAGAAGGATCATCTTCGAGGCAACTTGAGCGCAAGTTATCCATATCTTCTGGCCAGTCACGCTGTAAGATCCATCCGCGCTCTTCGTCGCTGTAGTTCCCAGTCGGGTCGTGTCGAGACCGGCGTTTGGCTCCGTAACGCCAAAGCACACCCGCCACTTCCCAGAGACGATGTTGGGGACTGTCGTCTCCAATTGCTCCTTGGAACCGAACTTTGCGAGAGGTTGCGTCGCATACACGTTGGCATGGATAGACTGCGCACCAGCCATACCAGCTCCAGACTCGGTAATAGTCTGCATCATCATCGTCGCCTCAGAGATGCCCAGTCCAGAACCACCCAGAGATTCTGGAAGTGCAATGCCCAGCCATCCATCTTTCGCAAGCGCAGCATGGAACTCCTTCGGGTCTTTCTCCTCTTGGTCACGTTCCTGCCAGTAGGTATTGGGGAATTCCGAGCAGACCTGACTCACAGCCTCCCTGACCATGAGCTGGTTCTCGGTGAAGCCGGCCATTCCCATAATTTTTCTTGCGCTCGTTGTTGAGAAGGCATGATTCCGTACAGCCTGAGTGCGAGAAAGCCTGGGAGTAGAGAGGGCTGGGCGACCCAAGCGCCAGAACTGGTTTGCTGCTGATCGCGACATTTTAGATGATTATAACAAAGACATATGAAATAGTGAATTCAGATATCTGTGGTATCAAGGCTCATTTGTTCATTGACTTGACATCCCAACTGTACACACAAGGGCTTCCAATTGCCGAATCACTAGCTGAGTGGCGTTGAAGTCGATGATGGCCGAGTGCGGAGGAGGCGGCATAGCCGACTTGACGAGTGAGTGTGGGGATGCCTCAGCAGACGTCGATCTTTCACAACCGAGTTGCGCTACCTCCAACACCAGTTCCGCAGGGTAAGATTCGGTGAATAGATCATATTTACCGACCGTCAACGGCATGCTAGACTCAACGCCGACCGCATTGTGACCTTGCCTGACTACGAAGCGTATTCAGGTTGCAATTTCGATGTTAGATGTGTTTACTTAAAGTAGAGCAAGCAATTCCACCATTCATTTGACTTCGCGCTCAGCCTTCTTTCTTCTGAATACCTATGGCAGCCATGGCATCAGGTGCTCAAGTACCAGCTCAGGCCCTTTGCTCTCTTACAGATTCCGATGAACTATTTACACCAGTGTCAAAAGGCAGATTCAGTATCCCAAATGGTTTGGTGGGTCGGCATCATGCCTGGCCGTGATGTGCTCCCATCCTCTCGACTTAGGTAGCTTTTCTGTACTCTCTCTTGCGTGGCATCTAGCTGGTTGACTATTGTCCTTGATGTTCAGTCAAGGCTAGAATTCAGGCTACCCCACTATCAGAACGAAAGACTCTCCTAGAGACAGTATTTCAGATCGTTCGCCATGAAGGAGTATCAGGCCTATACCGTGGTGTAAGTGTCTATACGGTCAAGAAAACGAGCCAGTAAAGAGAGCTAACTCTGGGAAATAGCTATCCGCTTTTTCGCTTCGACAATGTCAGCTCTCTCTTGCTATTCCCAGTTGCCAATACTCGCTCTGGGATCCAGTGGCTTATGGATCCACAAGATTTGCCATCTGCGAGTCTATCAAAGAACAATACTCCCAACACACTGTCGGCTCAGCCCCCATGACCATCCTCCTACCAGCTGCCTTTCTATCCGGTGCCTGCGGCGCCCTCGTCGGTAACCCAGCAGGCATCACCAACGTTCGGATGCAAAACGACCGCTCCCTCTCACCCTCTCTTTGCCAGAACTACCGCTCCGTCTTTGACGTACTTGTCCGCGTTGCGAAATCAGACGGCCTTCAGGGCTACCTCCGCGGTGTGTTTCCGAACGCCATCCGCGCCGGCGCCATGACAAGCTGTCAACTCGCATCATACGACGGGATAAAGCAGTTATTGATGGGCAGCTTCAGTTTAAAGGACGGTGTTCCGACGCAGCTGCTCGCGTCGTCAGTGGCAGGACTGGTAGCAACGACGATACGCAGACCAATTGACGTGATCGAGACGCGAACAATGAGCCAGGGCCGTTTGGCCTCGATTGTACAGATGATAACAGAGCTTACGGGGTCCGAGGGATCAAGATGGGCGTTCAGGGGCTGGTTGCCCAGCTTTGCGAGGTTAGGGCCACATACTGCTGCGACGCTTTTACTTCTAGAACAGCATCGACTATTGTATCGAAAATATGTCGCGGAGGAAGCAGTGTAATACGGGGCGTTGTGGAAAGCCTTCCTTTCATGCTTCAGCCGCATATAACTTTCAGGGCAGAAGGCTGGGATGATATTGGAGGAGGCGTGTCACCCCGAGTCTTGCGTCTTCTTGAACTGCGCATAGCAAGTTTTGATGAGGTTCACAAGTCCCTTCTGCTATGTCGGCGTCGATGAGCTCCTAGTTCATGCTTGCAATACCAACACCACACTATTGCGTCCGGGGAAGAAGGATCAAGACTCGACTCGTCAAAGGTAACTAGAGAGTAAAGGTCAGGCTCGCATCCAGTTTTGTGTACCATGCGCATCTGCCGCTTCTATAAAAAGACCAGGCTGCGGATTGGCTCTAAGCAGGGATAGGTGACAGCTGGGCGTAGGAGTTATCTAACCGAAACGTTTTACAATCTATTGCAAAGACAGTCTCCAGCTTATATGCAGGCCTGGGTCGGGTTTGGCGTTATTCTGCTCGCTTGGAGTAGCTCTAAAACTGGCGGATTGAACACCAACTTCATATTCTTCGGGGGCAACTGTGAAAAGAGCAAGTCGCTGAAACTATGACTGCATCTGCTTCTCAACGCTTGCTCCAGGGGCATTCTGTCCTGGTCGAACTTCTTTATGCAGGTGCCGAGTTCACCAACGAGGAACGAGGTGGATAAGGCACACCGAGCCAAAACTGCATTGAATAGTGGTGTACCATCATGGGGGAACCTTTTATAGGCAAGGGAGCGTGCTGGATAGTCTTCTTCTTCAGCTATTTTCCTGTCCACCTCTTCTTCAACGGCATCATCTTCGCGACTAGATACGCTGGCGCAGCCTGGCACTTAACCATGACATCGGAGGGTTTCGTTAAAGGCGCGCTATATTTGGGACGCGGAGTAGTTTTATGGCCTCCCAAAGAGGGCGGCCATCACTTGGAATATGGGTCACGTCGAGTTAATGTCAACATTTCCGATTACTTCAACCCAGAGAGTAGGATGTCCAAGAAGATCGAGTTTGCCGCGAAGAATGCTCAGAACTGAACTCGTCCAGAAGTCTCCGATTGTCTGCCACAGTCTAAACACTGCAATGCGCGCACAGCCCTTTGCAACGTCGTCAGGATCGTCAAGTCTCATAACTCGTCGTTCACGGTGCCAGGCAACAATAGTCTCGGCTGGAGGCGACATAGTCTTCTTTTGCCCTTTGACTCGTCCGAAAAGGCCAGGGGTCATTGGGACGAACATGTCCCTCCGCATGGAAAACAACTCTCTATGGTTCGTTGCGAATTGTAGCATGGAAGCGAGCTTTGCCGACGGCCGCTTCCAAGGGTGCGAGCAGAGTTGGCCTGGACTCAAAGACGCGGCGCAGCAACACTTGACCTCGAGTATTGCCTGGCACAGAAGTTCACCCCAGTATGTAAAGTCGGCCTATCCAATGTGCTCCTCATGGTCGTTGTCACATATTTTACTCTCAAAGCAGTCCTTTGCGTTGTGGTCTTGCTCACCTTGTCCAAGCAGTAGCCCTTGGTTGTCCCAGGCGACACGATCGCATCTTTCATCCGCTCGCCGGACGAAGTCACTGCTGGCAAATGCACACTAAACAAGAAACTTGGGGATATGATGGCAAAAAGTCGAAGATATGCCATGTCCGTGGCACAGATGCAATGTCGGACAGAGCGTCGTTGTTGGCGGTCGGGCAACGGCTGCGGATGAAATTTGCTGTTGAGCCCAAGACTCTAGACGCAGAAAGCTACCTGCTCGAGGTCTCACAGAGTCCCATCCGCTGGGGCGCAGTCAAGACGCCGGCCTCATGGGAAAAGCAGTAAGCCGGTGCAGGGAACGCAGTGGGACACCTGAGCTTCGGCACGAGGCGCCATGATGTCCAGGAGCCGATGAGTGGGCATTTGTATGTATGAGATGGTTATACGTGCTTGAATGTCTCGATGAAGCCGATGGCATCGGGGTACGGCCCAGTCAGTCAGTACCTTACGCTTCTCAGGGTCGAATGATCAATAATAACTGAGACGTGATTGGCTGTTTTTGGTATACGAGATACGCTCCCGCCTGTCAGCTACGTAGTAGGCTCCTAAGCACGCCATTGTAGGGCTGAGACCGCCGTGGCTTGAAGATTTCGGGAGGTTTCAGCGCCTGAACTCGCTAGAATGACCCTGAACACATGCGCGCCGACGTCATTCTTGATGTTTCCCCAAACTTCAATATCAGCAAGCAACCTTAACAACACGCAGCTCGACCTCCACACTCGACGCAACGGAGAATTTTAAGTCTCGCCCATCGGGGCTTGGAGCATCGGTCCTTTGGTGCGAGTAAAGCCCAGCATGTTGCGAAGGCTATTCAGCCGCCCCTCCGGGGCTGCAGTTGCGATACCAACCCGAACAGCAGCGTCGCAATACATGCCTCTCCCTCGCGAAGACACGGGCGACGAGACCGACAACAACATGGGCGCATCCTTCAGCAGTCAGGCTTCTGGGCCCGAGGCCTATCGCGATGCTGCCGCTATGATGCTCATAAAGCTCGGCCGCTCTCCCGACGAGCACATTTCCATCTCACCGGCTGACGACGCCCGAATCCTCCGTCGGATCGACCTTGCGCTGCTCCCGCTCATGCTCGCCGTCTACTTCCTCCAAGCCCTCGACAAGGCGACGCTATCATACGCTTCCATTTTTGGACTTATAGACGACACAAATCTTGAGGGGGACCAGTTCTCATGGCTCGGTAGCATTGTGTATCTGGCACAGCTGGTGATGCAGCCGCCGCTTGCGCTGGCTCTGGTCAAGCTACCCATTGGCAAGCTTACAAGCGCCATGGTGCTGTGTTGGGGAGCGACTTTGGTTCTCATGACATGGGCAAGCAATTTCCAGCAATTGATGGTGGCGCGGTTCTTTCTAGGTGCCTTCGAAGCAAGTGTTGGGCCAAGTTTCGTAGCCATTACCCAGATGTGGTGGAGGAGAAGGTATGATTTACGTCGTACGGGACGAATTGCTGTCTGACTTTTTGAAGGGAACAGACGCTGAGAATTGGATCTTGGTATTGCATGAATGGACTGACCTGGGTGGTGCGTATTCATCCCCTCAGCCCAACCGCCAGCACGCTGACCACCATCGTCCTTACAGCTAGGAAGTCTGATCACATATGGACTGGCGAGCATTGACTCCAACATGAAGCCATACCAGGTATTTCATATACCAGCCGAATCGTCGATCTTCTGTTGACACGAAGCAGATCATTTTCTTGTTCTTCGGCGTCATCACTGTTGGGGTAGCCTTCGTGATGTTCTTCTGGATGCCCGATTCACCCACCGAAGCAAAGTTCCTTAGCGACGACGACAAGATCATTGCGATTGAGCGACTTCGTAATAATCAGATGGGCGTCATGTCCCGCGAGTGGAGGTTTCCCCACGTCGTAGAGACCCTGGCGGATCTCAAGACCTGGTTCTGGGTTGGATTGAGCTTCTGCATCTCTATCCCGTCCGGTGGCATCTCGACCTTTGGACCTCTCATCATCCAGTCATTCGTGTCGAATCCGTTTCATACCATGTTATTCAATGTGCCCGTCGGTATTTCACACATCATCGCCGTCTCTGGGAGTGCTTATCTGTCCATGAGATGGAAGCTCAAGGGACCAGTCATTGCTATGCTGTGCATCCCTCCCATCGTTGGCTGCGCCATCCTCTTACACTTTACTCACAATGCTGATAATAAGGGCGTTCTGTTGGCCGGGTATTTCTGTCTATCTACGTATACTGGTATCAGTGAGTACTTTTCATCGCCTCAACTCGCTACCGTTGTTCTAATTATCCTCCAAGCACCGTTGATATACTCGTGGTCCGCACAAAACACGGCTGGCGACACAAAACGCAAATCCACATCAGCCCTTGTTTTCATCGGTGGATCCGCCGGCAACATTGTCGGCCCCCTGCTCTACTCTCCTGGGGAAGCACCAGCGTATACTCGCGGTCTACGCGCCAACCTGGCCCTTTACATCGTCGTCATTGGTCTTGTCGTGAGCGTTTCATTGCATCTCACTCGGCTAAATCGACTTCACAGCCAGCGCAGGGTTGCGCTAGGGAAGAGTGCTGTCTTAGTTGACAGGAGTCTCGAGACTGCAGAGGAAGTAGAGAGGATGGAGAACATGGACAGGGCGCTGCGCGAGGGGAGGATGAGGGAGGCTATGAATAACGAAGATGGGAGGGTTTCTGAAGAGGAGGACTTGGAGGGAGACAGGCGCGATCAGAAAGAGAGCGACAAGGGGTTCGGAGATATTACCGATCTGGAGAATGAAGATTTCTTGTTTGTGTTTTGATGGGCGGTATAGCTTTAAATGGAGTTGGGAGCTGGTGCCAGATACCCGGAATGGGATTTCACGCGCTTTTGCGAGAGATTAATTAAGATGTGAAGAGTGACTGGCTGGTCAGCTGTCGAGTAGTGCTTCTCTGGTATCGCGATATGCTTCGTCCTGGCAGCGTCATGGTGGAACCTCGCATACACTTTATCCAGGTACTGCAAGCTGTTTAGCTGGTATGTTGGCTTTAGAAGCGCACTCACTCGGGCCGCTTCGGAATCTTTTCACTTTTACTTCACAGCATGCATGTGCATGGTTATGATGCTGGGTATAAAGGTCACGGCATGGTTATTTTACGACAACGGGACTCTCTCACTCTTCCATCACAACTTACTAGGCTTCGCGCGATCCAACCAGCTCAGCTTGATTCTTTTCAATATGAGGTCTCTTCTTATTGTATGGGCTTTACTGCTCTTCCTTGGCGTGCCAGCCCTCCCTGTTCCGTGTCGAACCACCCCGCCACGGATTCCAGTATTCGTACAAATGGGCAGAAACAGCACAATTCCTAAGCTCATGTGGATAGCCAGTGATAAACATGGCCGGTATAGCAAAAGAGACTTTGAGAACAGCATTTGGATGGGCGATGACTTTATGAAACATTTGCACAAGATCGTCCTGGGCAATATCCAGCATCATGGTTCATGGATTGAATACTATCGCAACCCGCGAAAATGCAAGTCGAACGATAACTCCAGGGTAATGAATGAATGGCAACCTAAGCTAACCAGGACAATAGCGTGGAGTGATTGGGAAGATGCCCACAACGACAAATCCGAGAGCAATTCCTGGAAACTGAACAAGGAGGACTCCAAGTTCATCGATGATTTCAATATTTGGTGAATGCCTTGTCCAATGGCCAGGCCAAGGCAAGGTCCTTTACCGCCAGTCCTGAACCGCTACAGTATCCAAGCGCGCAGTAGCATCGCCACGTCGTTGGCCATCGCACCGCCACGCGTGGGTGTCCAGGCCCAATCACCGCCGCAGATGACGACGCCTTTCTACAGCGCAAACAAGTTTGGACAGGACGGGAGCTTGGGGTTGGCGGCTGAGTAAGAGGCTGGGATGCCTCCACGTTTCCCATATGTAACGAGTTGTTTGCTGAGCATTGGCCTTTTACCATCATCATCTTCTTGAACTGAGATTCCCGAGAGCTGAAGTGATTCCCCCACCTCGTGCCCCTCAATCAGAGTGCCCCTCCATCTCCATCATCACGGAACCTCCTCAGGAACAATCAAGGTCACGACTTGGGACTCGCACCTGGTCTTGTCTTTTAGTTATCACCGCCGTCTTTGCTCTCGTAACCGCCGTATTATTACACAGCATCCCTAATTTCAGCAGTCTTGCAGCATTCAAAATGGGTGGAGGTCCTGAAGGTTTCCGCACCGTTGCTTACTATGTCAACTGGTACGAGTCTTCCAGGATAATAGCTGCGACTAGACCCCAGGATTTATCTTGCTAACGCCGATCCAGGGCCATCTACGCCCGGAAGCATCGTCCTCAAGATCTCCCAGTAGAGAAGCTCACCCATATCCTCTACGCATTTGCCAACGTCCGCAGTGACAGCGGTGAAGTGTAAGTCCGACCCATCTCTAAGCGCAAAATCCGCAGCTCAACTCACATTCTCCCAGCCATCTCACCGACACCTGGGCCGATACCGACATCCACTGGGATGGCGACTCCTGGAACGATGTTGGCACCAACCTGTACGGCTGCCTGAAGCAGCTCAACCTTCTCAAGAAGCGCAACCGGAACCTGAAGGTTTTGCTCTCCGTGGGTGGATGGACCTACAGCAGCAACTTTAAGACCCCCGCAAGCACGCCTCAGGGTCGGGATACCTTCGCCAAGAGCTGTGTCGATCTGCTCAAGAACCTCGGCTTTGACGGTATTGACATCGACTGGGAGTACCCTCAGAATTCCAATGAGGCGAGGGACTTTGTCGAGCTGCTGGCTGCCGTCCGGCGCGAGATGGACGCCTACTCGCAGACACTGAGCCGACCTTACCACTTTGAGTTGACAGTGGCGTGTCCCGCGGGTGCGCAGAACTTCCAGAAGATGGATATCCGCGGCATGGATCGCTACCTGGATTTCTGGAACCTCATGGCCTATGACTACGCCGGTTCCTGGGATCAACTCGCGGGTCATCAGGCGAACCTGTACCCATCCCGCGACAATCCCTCGTCCACTCCCTTCTCGACCTCTGCCGCCGTCGACCACTACGTCCAGAGCGGCGTCGCTCCGCAAAAGATCGTCCTCGGCATGCCCCTCTACGGCCGGGCTTTCGAAAACACGGATGGCCCCGGCCGTCCGTTCCAGGGTGTCGGAGAAGGTACCTGGGAAGCCGGAGTGTACGACTACAAGAAGCTTCCTCTGGAGGGATCTCAGGAGAGCGGCGACAACGCCTGTTGCGCGAGTTACTGCTACCACCCTCAGCGACGCATGATGGTCACCTACGATACGCCTCAGCTGGCGTGGACCAAGGCCGACTACATCAAGAAGTGGCGGCTGGGAGGTGCCATGTGGTGGGAGAGCAGCGCGGACAAGGAGGGTGACCAGAGCTTGATTACCACGGTGGTCAATGGATTTGGAGGACCGCAGGCGCTCATGAAGCAGGATAATTGTCTCGAGTATCCGGCGACCAAGTATGAGAACCTACGGAATGGCTTCCCGAGTAACTGAGGGGGCTGGGGTCGCTTTAATTGAGCGAGATGAGAGGAACGGAGACCGTCTTAGTCTGGGATAAAGGCATGAAAAATTGTAAAAACAAGCTGGCAATGACGAGTATCAATTATCGATCATGAAACTGGAACAGAGTCATGAATTGTTGAAGAATCAGGTAGCATCTCGCTCATTTTCAGTGACCTGTCCGACTCGAGCTTCAGATGGCCACCACAGGGGTTGCCCAAAACACTGCGTACTATGAGCTTAGAGAGGGGTAGTCAAAATTCAGCACACACCTTGTGACAGATTTGAGGCAAAGACTGAACCAAGTTTTGTGTCGACCTCTCGTAACCCTTGTGCCGAGTGCTTTGGTGTTCGGTGTTTTCTGCTACCTGCCCACAAAACACGTGACTCTCTCCAGCCACAGCAGCCTCAGCGGCCCGTGCACGCAGCTCTAGAGGTGCCAGAAATTTTCCACTTGGAAAAAAGTGCGAAAATCTCAGTCTCAAGCCATCACCAATTCCCACTCGACGCGGAATCCTCCCTCCCAATTGCAATTGCGGCACCGGCAGGGACCAAGACAAAATGTCGCACATCGACTACGCTCTCTATGAATCCCCCGTGGGCTATGCCCTCTTCAAGGTGGTGCATCAGCAGGATGCGGTGGGGTTGAAGTTGAAGGAGACGCAGGCCGCTGCCAACGACCTCGCCAAGTTTGGCAAGATGGTCAAGCTGGCCAATTTCAGTCCTTTCAGGTATTTGGGCCTCGAGACGATGATTTAGAGTGACTTGCGAAACTGACATGTACCCAGGGGCCATGTCGAGGCTCTTGAGAACATCAACCTCGTCTCCGAGGGCATCGTCTCGGACTACCTCAAGTCCGTCCTCGAGCTCAACCTCCCCCAGACGAGCGGCAAGAAGTCCAAGATCGTGCTTGGCGTTTCCGAGAAGAACCTTGCTGGTGCGATCAAGGGCGTCTTCCCCGGCATCGAGTGCGAGACCGCCGACACCTCTGATATTGTCGGAGACGTCATTCGTGGTATCCGACTCCACGCCGACAAGCTCCTCGGTGGACTCAAGTCTGGCGATGTCGAGAAGGCCGGCCTGGGTATGGGCCACGCCTACTCCCGTGCCAAGGTAAAGTTCAGCGTCACCCGCAACGACAACCACATCATCCAGGCCAGCGCGACCATCGACTTTCAGGACAAGGGTGTCAACCAGTTCTACATGCGTGTTCGCGAGTGGTATGGCTGGCACTTTCCCGAGCTCGTCAAGATTGTCGGAGACAACTTGACCTACGCCAAGCTTGTTCTGGCCATTGGCGACAAGAAGAGCCTGAACGACGACAAGCTCCACGACATTGCCGCTCTCGTTGGTGAGGATGGCGAGAAGGCCCAGGCCATCATTGATGCTGCCAAGGTCTCCATGGGTCTTGACATTTCTGCTGCCGACTTGGAGATCGTCCATGGCTTCGCCGAGGCTGTTGTCAAGCAGGCTGAGAACCGCATATCGACAGCCAACTATCTCGAGAAGAAGATGGGACTCATTGCTCCCAACCTCCAGACTCTGATTGGCACTCCCGTTGCTGCCCGCCTCATCTCGCACGCTGGTTCCCTGACAAACCTCGCCAAGTACCCTGCCTCTACTCTGCAGATTCTCGGTGCCGAGAAGGCTCTGTTCCGAGCTCTCAAGACCAAGAGCAACACCCCCAAGTACGGTCTCATCTACCACAGCAGCTTCATCGGCAAGGCCGGTGTGCGCAACAAGGGTCGCATCTCGCGATACCTCGCCAACAAGTGCAGTATGGCCAGCCGTATCGATAACTTTTCTGAGGAGCCTTCGACTCGCTTCGGTGAGGCTCTTAAGCAGCAGGTTGAGGACCGGTTAGAGTTTTACGCTACCGGCAAGAAGCCCGCCAAGAACGTCGATGTCATGGTACGTTGAGTCTGAGAATGTCATGTCATTGAGACAGCGCTAACCCTGTTAACAGAAGGGTGTTATGGACATCATTGACGGCGATGATGCCGATGCCGGTGAGGACGTGGAGATGGCCGATATCCCCGAGCCCGAGTCTGCCAAGAAATCCAAGAAGGAGAAGAAGGAGAAGAAGAAGGAGAAGAAAGACAAGAAGGAGAAGCGCAAGCGAGATGAGGAGGTAGAGGAGGAAGCTCCCGCTCCCAAGGAAGCCGACGGCGAGAAGAAGAAGAAGAAGAAGAGAAAGTCGAAGGCCGCGGATGACGAGTAGAGCTCCTCCGATCGCTTGGCAGCCACGGGTCATGCGATCGCCTCAGTTGAGGATGAGCATGCTACCAGGGGACAGCGAAACGTTTTGGGAACGAAGACAATGGGAGACGCACCTTCAGTCATGATAGACGTTGCGCGAGGGGAGTCGGACTCGGGATCTCAGCCAGGATCTCCCGCCACGCACGCATCTCATCACATTCACTATGATACCAACCCCAGGGAGGAGTCAGAAGAAGAGCATCTTGTTCACGGCCACTCCCGCCGGAGCTGTACATTGCGAGTGTCCCGAAAGACATGGGGCAGGAGAAGCGGCGGGCCCATGGGAGACCTTGTGCAATTGCTTGAGGAGTTTGTAGGATCTGGCTTTGGCTTTGGGCGTTTGAGGGCATTTGACTTGATGTAAACCTGTTTTTCACTACGAGGGAGAACTCATACCCTTTGTTTACAAAAACACGCAATTCACTGATGTCTGAACCTCGTCGTGACTATAGCGTGCTACCTACCTACTACCTATCAGTAGGTTTGCAAGTCTACCACGAGGTTGTTTGTACCTGGTGACACCGTACGTCGTTGCATGGCCAAGACTCGGAAGAGAATTTACCTTGGTTTAGAAGTCGGATCTAGCTCTTATGAACACCCTATAAATATCATCCACCCAAGCTTTGCTGAGTATTTCAATTGGTGAGCGGCTCAGCATTCTTTCAGTCGTGGAGGGAGTGGTGGACTTAGATGGTGCCCCACCGAGGGCAAGCAAGGCTCTGGCGAGTGGAAATTTTCCCGACTGGGCACACTGAAACTATGCGAGGCTGCGAAATTTATTCGGCAATTAACGCGATGGCATGAGTGGAGGCTGGAGTTGATTGTAAGTCTATCCGTCCGGGTAGTTGTCTCGCAAGAATAGGCGTTGCGAAAGTTGATGATTCAGAGAAGCGGTAGGAACATGTTTCTAATCTCGCGCGCAGCATGGTTGACCAATATAGCCATCACTTCCACAGGAAATTCGTCAAAGCAGCCAGATCACAAGTCAAAGAGGAAACTCAAGTGTGGGAATCAAGTTTGTCGTCTCAATCAAGCATGCATTATCTCAGAAACCGGATGTGCTTTATGCTACAGCCTTCAACGCCATTTTTGGCACCCAATCCGTTCCGTCATCAATCCCAATCAAGTCCCTTGGTCATGCATATTTATTGCTTGTCGAAGACGTAGGTCAGGTGGCAGCGACCGCAGTACTGGCGGTCCTGCATGGCGGCCATGAAGACGCCGGCGCCGCACTACAAACGTGTCAGTGAACCGCTCCGTCGCGTCGCTTTCGGGGCACATGTTGTAACTTACAGTGTCGCTGGGGCACTCGCGTCGAAGTCGCTCGATCTTGCCATCGGAGTCGACCTTGTAGTACTTGAGCACAGCCAACTTGGTCTTCTTGCGCTTGTGCTTGATCTTCTTGGGGGTGGAGTAGACCTTCTTCTTGCGCTTCTTGGCACCACCACGCAGGCGGAGCACGAGGTGGAGGGTGCTCTCCTTCTGGATGTTGTAGTCGCTCAGGGTGCGGCCATCCTCGAGCTGCTTGCCAGCAAAGATGAGTCGCTGCTGGTCCGGGGGAATGCCCTCCTTGTCCTGGATCTTGGACTTGACGTTGTCGATGGTATCGGAAGACTCCACCTCAAGGGTGATCGTCTTCCCCGTGAGGGTCTTGACGAAGATCTGCATCTTGCCTAACTGAGACTGTTAGATTCCATGTCGCTTTCCGAGCAGGTGGTGATGCGAGCGCGAGAAGGTTTTGCGCCTCGGAGCCCAGAATCGAGCGGCGAGTGCGCGCGGGGAGAGGAGCCGACGAGAAAACAGAGGGCAATTCTCTCATGTGAAAGGCAATGAAGCCCTCATCATGGAGAAGGGAATTTGCAGCATCTTTAGACGTACCTCGACAATAATAATTATTGCCTTCCTAAGCAATCCTCAGATGGTGCGAATGGGTTGAAGAGGAGCGTCTTTCGGTGGAGGCGGCGCACGCTCGGAAATTCACAAAGGACGGGACAGGGTGGGGTCACATGACCTAGGGTTTTCACTTTTTTGCGTGCCCTGCCCCTCTTCATGGAGGCGAATTGTGGAAGCGGGTCGAGCAGCTCAATTCACCTTTGCCCTACGCTAACGCCCACCACCAACCGAAGGTGGAATTGCCAGTCTCCATCGCCTTTTGATAACGCACATTCTAGTGAGTCCTTCTCTTCTTCTTTTCTTTCTTTCCTCGCGTGGACCTGAGTATTAACCCCCAGCAGCAACCGTCAAAATGGTATGTACTGATTCTAATCTGCTGCTCAAGCAACCAAGCTGACATGGCAATCCCAGGCTCGAAACTCGGAAAAGGCGCAGTCGATGCTGTTTCGCTTCCGCGAAGCCCAAGCAGCAGACCTCGGCATCATCGACGCCGGCCGCACACGCCGCCCCAAGCTCATCACCGAGGTCGAGGCCATCCCGGCCTGCGAGAAATGGCGCGGCCAGGTGCTCAAGGAGATCTCGCGCAAGATGTCGCGCATCCAGGACCCCGTCCTCAGCGACTACCAGATCCGCGACCTCAACGACGAGATCAACAAGCTCATGCGCGAGAAGCACATGTGGGAGGTGCAGATACGCAACCTGGGCGGGCCAAACTACATGCGCGGCGGCGGCAAGATCTACGACGAGCAGGGCCGCGAGATACCCGGCGGCGGGAAGGGGTACAAGTACTTTGGCCGCGCGAAGGAACTGCCCGGCGTGAAGGAGCTGTTTGAGGCGGCGAGGAGCAAAGGACAAGACGAGAAGCCGCTGGAGGACAGGCACGATATGAGGCGGAATGTAGATGCGGCGTACTACGGGTATGCGCCGGATGAGGAGGACGACAAGCTGCTGGCGTACGAGGCTGAGATGGAGAGGCAGGCGATGGAGCACATGATGAGGACGGGGGCGAAGGATACGCCGGCCGGGTGGGAGCCGCTGCCGGGAGATAGCGGGGACGGGATTACGTGGGAGCTGCCGACGTTGGAGGAGGTGCAGGAGGAGCTGGTTGATCGGAGGAGGAGGAAGTTGCTGGATCAGCTGTGAGGGCCATGGGCTGCTTTGTCTACGGCGGACACTAGGTCATTGCGAATGCCCTCGTGGACTTGTACAGAAGGCATCCCGGCTCTGCATTCTATCTACGGCCGATATTTGACGGGGGAGGTTCTTGGCCACGGCCATGGCGTTTGGGACGGTAATAACTGTATTTAGAGGCGCAACGGTTCACGGATGACGAGCGAGTCTGGGTAGTCAAAACGGTGGTGGATGCTGGGGGCAAGATATCCGAGTTGAATCAAGATGGACAACAGCCCTTGCAGTCTTGATCTAGTAAACGCTCACGAGCCACCGTGCATGGCATGAGATGATGACGGGAATAGTGTCAGGCCTACCTCCGTAGCAACCCTGGGAATAGCACGGTGAGTATAGAATGAGCCGGCCAACGGTCCAGGATGCAAGTGGAAAGCTGGGCTACTGTGCGGATACGAAAAATCATGACTTCCCGGCCCGCCTCTGCATGAACTGCGTCCAGCAGGGGTCGTGCCCGGATCACCGAGTCTCCCAAATTAAAAACAGTTTAGTACGTACGTACGTACGTAGTAGTTTGTGTTTCGTTTCACTCCTCGGCCCGCCGAGAATAAAAAAAAAACACGGGAATAGGTAGTGGTGCATGCCACAAGATTCATCATCTACCTAATTTAGGAAGAGGAGACCTAGCGACTTTAGTGATACGATAGTAGTAAGGTCTTGTCTCCCTAAAACTATAAACATATTTACCAAAGTCAGGTCTTCTCCTAGGCAAATGCAGCACAAGACGAGTTACAGTATAGCCCCCACTGGCTCGGGCTCGTGCTCTCACGCCAATGTCTATCCCCTCTAACCGAGATGGTGATCTCTGCTCTCTATATCCGTAGACTCCTTTAGATCGGGTATGTATTCTGCAAAAGGACCCAGGAATTCGGGCAACGGTGCTGTTTCAGGGTCGGCTGCGGGTTTCAGCTCGGGTCGGGCTGAACAAGTGACGATCGTCATCCCCTGGCATGAGCGGGAAAATAGGGAAGAAAGAAAACGACCCCTGGCTGTGTTGGGCGTTGGACCCCTGAGTGGCTTCCCGTTTGGGGGGTTTGGCGGGACTCTGACGGTGAGGCGGGCTGGATTCTGCCGGTGGTGTCTGGTGGTCTTGGACATTGTAGATGACTTGCTTGTCTAGAGATGGACACCTTACCTAGCTATAGAGGCTTTTAAACCGTTTGCAGATGTAGAGGCACGTCCAAGAGCCACCATCAACCAAGCTCTTGGACCTAGAAACCATCGAGAAGCTCTGGACGAACATGGCAATTCTGAAACCCACAAATACCCATCCTTTGCATGGCGTGTGACCAGGGTGTAGCGTGGATCGAGGTGAGGTTCATTTCTCATCTCACCCAAGATCTTCACTCCTTTGGGGTGGATAACCAATGGAATGGGCATCTTTTCTCTCTCCTCTCTGCATTTGCATACCTGTCCAACGTCCCGTCGTCTCACCTTGTCTCTGACATTGACATTGTCTCCGACATCGACATTCCCTTCTCTGTTCTTTCTTACCTGGGGAAACGGGATCTACTACAGGCGCAGCCCGTCACGTTCCTTTCTGCCCGTCTCACTCAGGGTCCCCTAAAAAGAAGACTACCTAGGCTTACGGGCTTTGTTGATCAATCCAAGTTGTCTGTGGCAGTGTTTTTCCACTTTCACTTTCGCCTTCACTTTCGGCATTCCTTTTACCAGTCTTGGCTTTCCTCGTCTTTGAAACGTTTTCTTTTCATCTCGTTCATTCCCGAACCATTGAAAACGACCCCGCGACGGCGCCATTTCAGCCCCTGAGTCGCGAACCCGGTCGACCTTGGCTTTCATTCAGCTTCAGCGTGCATCTCTTTGGCTCTCACGTTCAAGTTGAGCTTTCGACGTTTGCTCGACGCTCCTTTTTTCGACAAGCAATGATCTCTGGACAAAGATCAAGTTGAAAATAAGAGAGATTCGATTCTTGAATATTCACTTCCTTCTCACGACTCGACGTCGTATCTGACCGATACCGAAAGGCTCCATCCATCTAAAATTGTACGATTAAAATTAACCCACTATCCATTTGCGCCTCGTGCGGCCCCCCGTTGAACCGGACCCTTGACGCTAAGTCTGGGCAATGGTCTTCTAGAAGCAAGATGCAGACGGAGCCAAGACGCTCAAGAAACATCATCCAGTACTTCAAGTCGAGAATCTAAAGATCGCATGCTCATGAAAGGCGCAATAGGACATCGTTTCGACCCGTGCCCAATCTCACTCTCTCGAGATGGTATCATTCTTCGGCCTCAAGCTTGGAGGCGATAGGAAGAAGTCACAGTAAGCAGCGCATCCCCTTTCTTACGGAGCAGAGCAGTTGCTCCATCACTGAGCAGTTGCTGACATTTCCCCGTAGCGACAAGCACAAGGCGCCCTCAAAACCGGCCATCCAGCACCTGCATCGCGACCAAGACTTCAACAGCCCCAAAGACGTCCGCAGACTCACCAGCAGCAACTTCTCGCGCCCAAACCTCAGCGCCCGCCCCGACACGTCAAGCTCCAACCTCGACCCGCCGACGCAATGGCGCGCTCCCTACATGAACGGCCCAGGCGGCGCTTCGTCCATGGTTGATCTGAGTGCGCCGCGAGCTCCTGCAATGGGCAACCCGCGATTTCACTCGTCCGACGTGAACCTCAACACTCGCTTCGCCAACGGCAGCTCCACGAGTCTTGCTGCGCCGGGGCCCATAGGCACAGACGCGAACAGGCCCGGGACACCTACGCGACCAGGCACCGCGGCCTCGAGAAAGGAATTCGAGAATCCCTTCAATGTGCACTTTGGAAAGGACTCGGTTAGCAGTATACCTCCAACGGCCTTGGAGGACGACAAAAGCACCCTCGAGCAGTTCGAGTTTGGCCTCGGAGACGACGGCACCAGAGACACCAAGGACCTGGGAAACTCTGCCACCACTGGGTATCCTGCCACTGGGTATCCCTCTCCGCCACCCTCCATCATCAACGCCGAGCGTCCCTTCTCACCAGAGAACCGCCCCTCGAGCAGCCGCCGCAACGTGCCCGCGCCAAGCGGCCTCCGCAACGTGGACACAGCAGGCCCCAAGGCCCTCCCCAGCCCGGCGACGTCGGTCGCCCGCCTCAGCGAAGATGTCTGGGAAGCACCCGTGATCCGCAACGTGCAGGCCAAGCGCGACACGCTGACGTTCCACACGCCGCGGCGGGAGAGCTTTGCGATGGAGGTCGAGCTCAGGACGCGCGAGGGTATCAAGCCCATGACGGAGGGATTTGCAGGGAACTTTTCGGGCTTCGATTTTGGCGAGAGTGTCAGGAGAGGAAGCGTGGGGAACAGGAGCTTGGAGACGCCTCCTGCCAGTGAGGGGGGAGTGAGTCCGACGGATACGAATGTCAAGACGAGGACGTTTGGGACGACGAGGACGGCCAGTCCTTTGAGGACGATGCAGTCGAGTCCGAGTCTGAGTCTGAGTCTGAGT